>APFE030332191.1:0-12816 GCA_000404065.3 Pinus taeda
TTTCCAACCATAATTGTTTTCCCTTGTTGAACTATTACAAATCCTTGGGAACCCCGTTGAAAATAACTACCCGAACTTGACTGAAAACTACGACCAAAACTATTTTCTCCACTAGAACTTCATGTTGCATATCTAAAGTAAACTTGCTAAAATTTTATTATTTTAGATAATTTAGAAAATAAATTACCAAGATCCTGATATAGTACAAGGGGAAGGTTAGGTAGGGGATTAGTTGCGCCACCAGCTTGTGGAATGTTACTTATAAGAACCAAGTCATCCTCCAAGAATAATCTTCTTATTAGAAAATGCATGTCATAATCTGTTGTAGTATGCTCATCACTCATTGTAACTATATTTTTGACTGGTTTAGGCATATGAAATCCTCTTGACTTTGGGTGGGGTCCATTGCTCCCATTCAAGATTCCCACAACACTTCCTCTGGTACCTCCTATTTTTCTAGATGGAGATCCTTCACTTTCTCCTTTCCCTTCCAACTTGGACTATCCACTCCTTCTCTCTGTAACACTAGACTTGTCACCACTTCTCCTATCCTCTGCAATTCTCTTCTTCTAACCCTACTTTCCTCCAACTTTCTCTACTTCCACTCATCAAATATTTGTGCCCTTAGTATTGCTATAAAGTCTCAATTATCAGCTTAGCTTCACACACACACACACACACACACATGTTAACACTCAGGTTGTTCCCTGCTTCCTATAGGGAATACCACTGAGGTAACCACTAACCAGTCTTTTAGCTATAGGTCCTAGCCTACCTGCAACCAGAGAGGGCTCTCTCTTTATAATTTAGCATTGTTTTGGGGATGATTTTAGGCTAGTTATGGTGCACTGATTTTGTTTTAAATTTGGTTGGATGATGAATTCAAACAGAGCTGGTGTAAAGATTATAGAACAGTCTGGACCATTGGGCAATGGAGTTCATGATGGTGTACTGCTGAAGTATTTCTTTGAAGGAATGGTATTGCTGCAAAGCCAGATAGGCATTTGTGGAACAATTCTTCAAATTTGGGAGATGAAAGCATGAGATCAGTGAGTGAAAGGCAGTCAAGAATCTTCCACTATGCTGATTGAGAAAGAAAGTGAGAATATTGTTTAAGAGCAGTTAAGAATTCCTAAACAATATTCACAGTGAGAGAATCAGTTTAAACATGAGCAATTAAGAATTCATATCCATGGCCAATTCTAAAGAAAACATATTTAGAAACAGAGATTGAGCAGAGGGTGGATTTAAGCAAGTCCTAAGCTATTATTTTTCCCTGTTGCTAAGATCATGAAACACATGTGAATTTTTTCATACACAGAAAGACAAAACATAGTTTAGAGTAACTTATTGTTCCATTAAACGACACGGGAATTCTGCAGCATAGCATAGTCCTTCATTTCCACCTTCAGACAGTACAGAGACCAGGAACTTCACCAACAATTTATATTAGCAAAAAGTCTGAGATATACAATGCAACTCTTCAGAGAGAGATTCACCAAAACCGACCCCCAATACATTCTACGGGGGGGTGGGGTATATATATACAAAATATGAGATAAAATATCTAGAAGTTGAGTCATTGTGTAATAAATTACATCACCAACCCTGACAAGGAAGTAAATGAAAGAAATAACTACAGTAGTTAATATTGGTGTGCTAGCTGTCTTTTGTCAGACAAGTTTTGACTTTTTTGGATCAACAAAGTCCGCTGTAGCTGCGTCTTTAATATGCATTTGCTGGGCATGCTGTCTTAGTGCTTTGCTGAGTCATTGTCTTGATGCTTTCTGTAGTGCCTGTGTGTTTGATTCTTTGCTGACCTGTATTGTAACTGAAATCTGAAGCTGACAAAAGGAGAAAAATATACCAAAGTCACCTGGGCAATACTTCCAGCATTGATTGCCACCAATCAGCTGGAGGTAGCTGATGCCTTCTTATTTTTATGAGTGTTTCATCAGCTTCAGTATATCTATAGAAATTTGGAGGAACTTCAAACACATGATTAATCTCATGCTCAATAAAAAATAGATTCTCCAATTTATCATAAAGAGATTACCTAGAGGGAGGTCCCGTTTCTTCTGTGGAGCTTGTAGATGTTGTAATCTGATTTTCAACATAGTTGTTGATTCTGGTAGTATATTGTTCACAGGACAACAGTTTTCCAGCACCAGTCACTAGACTGAGCAATCCTCTGCTTTGCAATGTTGTTATCTTTGTTCTGAAGTCATTTATTTCTGCTTGCATCTCCCGGCATTTCCTTTCCAGAGTCTGTATGAAATTTCTCAAGGTCAGCACCTTCTTTGCCGTTAGGATAGTATCTGTTCGACTGTGGATATCCAGTGCTTCCAATTCTTCCTTAGTGTGAGTGTTCAGGAAATGGATCATCTTGTTGGCCTGCTCAGGCATAATCCCCAATGCTGCTCTGGCCTTGTGAATTTCAAATTGAGCCATGCCTATCAATTCAATTTGTTCATGTATAGCCTGAATTGATCGCCATTGGTCATTGATTGATTGGCCAATTTTGGCCCACAAAATATTTTTAATCTCAGCCAGAGTTTTGCCTAGAGATAGTTCTTTTTCTAAGGCTTTCACTCTGGTCTCTAGGGCTTTTATTTCCCTTTGCTTCTCGGCCACTGTCATTTTGGACTTGTCATAGCTGGTCTCTAGTTTGGCCAACCTTTCTTTGGCCTCCTTTACTTCTGTCACTTGAATTTCAAGATCCTTGACAGATTTCATTAGGTCCTCCATACTCATGCTAGATTATGGTGCTGCTGTTGTTGCTACTGTAGCATCTGTAGTTGATGTAGCCATTGTGGGTGCTGGAATGGCAGGAGGGGTTGTTGTTGTTTGTGCTGGAGGAGCAGGGCCAAGAGTTGTAGATGTTTGAGGTGGTTGGGAGGTTGACTCTCCCTGTTTATCTTGCAAGGCTTTCTCAAATTCTGCCTCCATCTATAGTATTCTTTGATTCACCTTTAGATGCAAATCCATGGTGTCATCAACCTCTTTTTCCTGTACAAGTTCTGCAGTTTGAGGGTGAATGGTTGCAGGCAGCTTTGCTTGCTTTCTGAGTGCAGCAATATCATCTTCCTTCTTCTTCATAAGGGCCTTGATACCCTTTGGATCCTTAGGATTGTGTCCTAGATCAACAACTATGTCCTCAAAAGTTTTTATTCGGTTATCCTTGGCAGTGGAAGACATCCTTTCTAAATCCAATTGAGTATTTGTATTTTTCAATGATTCTTTTAATTGATGGGCCAGCATGGCCTTGTCTGCAAGGGTGGCATAGACCATTTCCCCTATTTTCTTATGTAGTTCAATTTGATCCATTGGATGTATGTCCTTGGAGAGGACTTCCATGTTTGTCTTTATGTAATCTGCAGATGATTTGGGGTGTGGAACTTTAGGCTTGAAATGAGTAAAAATCATCTTGTCCTCCTTGATATCATAAGCTGCCATCAATCTTTGTTGCTTGGAGGCTGTTGTTTTCAAGAATTGATCATAAAGTTGTATTCTCAATAGTTCATTTTGTGCCTTGATTTCCATGAAAGTTCCTTTGATACCAGCTGGTTGCTTGCCCTGCTGCCTGAAAGAAGACACCTCTGTACTATGCTGCATACCTTGTTCCTGTTGGAATGAGCTGGTAGCAGTCTGTTGGCTGGACTCTCTCTCTCTATTCTGGCTCTCTACCATTTCTTCACTGATTTCTTCTTCAGCCTGAGGGTAAATTCTTTGCCTCCTGGCTTCTGGTTGCTGTGCTGACCCACTTGGAGGTGTGGGCTCCTCTTTATCCCATTTCTTACCTCTCTCCTCATTAAGAGGAGTTTGCAAGACTGGAATCTGTGATGTATCAGTCTGCTGTAGAGGGGCTTGACCTTGAATTTGATCTTTGGAAGTGGTGGGTTGTTCTGTCTCTGTTTCCTGCTGTTCATCCATCACTTCTTTTCCCTTTGTTGTAGCTGTTGTTGTTGTAGATATTTGTTGGGCAGTCTGTGCAGCTGCAACAGTGGATGTGCCTTTCCCAACTTGGTGTGGCAGCTTAAATGTCACCTGGTGAAAAGAATCCAAGTCAAGAGTTTTTTCTAAATCTTTGACATTTTGCTCCATTATCTCTTCCTGAGTGAATTCTTCAATTAATGTGCCTGGCACCCACTCATCTTTGTTGGCATATTGTTCAATTTGTTGAATTTGACAATGGGTATAAGCTAAGAGCCTATACTTGACTCTTCTAGCACTGATAAAGCCATCAGGGTCATAAGGGACCCACCAGAAACTCCTTTTTATTTTAAGTTGTTGCCCCAGTATTTGATCAGCATCTTGCCAACCTTCTTTCTTGTTCATGATAAAGGGGCTTAGATGGTCTTTGAATTCCAGGCCAACTTTCTTCTTGGCACTATGAAAATGAGTAAGATCTGAGTTAATGAGTTGCCTATAGTATTCCAAGGCAAGCAATCTCATGGGTACATATCTTGGGAGCGTGTAGGGACAGAGCTCACAACCATAGATCCTAATGACAGTGTGATTCTGGTATAGATACCAATCACCTATTTTATAATTCTTAGACAACTGCAATATTTTCTGCATGTCATATGACAATCTAGGAGGAGGAGTTCTTTTTAAGAGACATGAGACTGGATAGACAAATTGGTCAATGAACTCACAGTAAGAATACGGAGAGTCCTAGACTTGATGAAAAACTGATGACCAAAAGATAACAGACCTCCTTTCACCTTGTGAATCCAGCTTTTTGATGGGGCATTGGAAACAATCTGACTGATAGTACATGAACAAATGATAGATATATGATGAATATTTGAATACTGCCTCCCTGTCCAGCTTTAGCAGTTGGTCATGTATTTTATTGGCAATGAACTTGGCATAATTGCACTTGACAGTAGGGGGTTTTCCAAGGCTGTATGCAGACAAAAGGACCAACACTGTTTCATCAATATGCTCACTTGTTTTGAAACCTAGCACATAGGATATCATGTCTACAAGCAGCTTGCCTACCTCATTGAAATTGACATATAGGAAAGGAGGTGGCCCTGTAGGTTGGCGGTCTGCTCTCATGAATGTTTTGGCAATTCTGGCAATCTCAATGCTGGAGAGTTTGGGGCCTTCATCCAGCAGGTATTTCATGGAGAAAGGGATGAACAATTGAGTCTGTTTGAAATTGAGCATCTGATTGATGGAATCGGGAGTAATATGAAAGAGTATGCTCCCAGATGGAGACTTGACAGCTCTCAGGCTTGGATCATAATTTTCAGCACAGAGGTGAATTATCTCAGGGAAGATGTTTACAGAAGGCAAGAAATAGATGGGCAAGTTTGACTCCCAAATGCCATACATGTCACTGTTGTTTAAATAACTATTTCTCATCTGGCAGAAAGTCTGCAAGTGGTTTCTATCTCCCACCAAATCCTGAATTAGATAATCCCTGTCAGCTAAAGGCAACTTTTCAAGTTCCTTATTAGGTGCATTGATAGGAACAACATTTAAAGCTGCTGGAGTGGCCATATGGAAAAAAAATTTGTGCTTACACTTGAAACTAGGATTTAGTACAATTATTGTAAACTGCAAACTGAATTTGTATCTGGCAGTGGCTTTTCTTGTTTGTAAAGTATGTCTAGGGAGAAATCACAGAGTTTCCACAGACTTTATCTTGGTTGAAAAACTTGTGGGGCAACTGTAGGGCAAATAGAACTTTCTTTGAGCTGAGTAGGTAGACTTTTGCATAAATAAATCTGGTGAGAGTGGTTGGTGAATGGCTGTGTGAGCCTCTGTCGGCAGCACGGGCTCTTAAAACCAATTTTTCATGTAAATTTTGCAGACGAATGCGGGTTTACTGAGCTTTGTGGGAAAAGGAGGCTAACCAGAGCATTTAGACAACACTTAGGTGCATAATTGGCTCAGTGTGGGAGCTTGCAGAATTTTATGCAGGTAAAAATGGACAAAATGGTGAAAACAAGGGTAAAAAGGTTGACTGTGGGCAAATACCTGGTTTCCACGGCGCCGAGGGTGTTGAGATGGTACAATGGTGAACAATTGAGTTGAATTTGCAGGCGGCAGTAGCTTGGACGGCTAAATTCCAGGTTGGGAAGCAAATCAACGTAAATGGCATGCACAACGCTCGTGAAATAACCAATGAAAATGACATAAAACGGTCTTTTTGCGTTGTTTTATGCAAATTTGGGAATTTTGGCGCTTTTTGGCGATGATGTCAGCATGACATCATCGACGGGTCCCGAGTACAACAGGATGACGTGGACTTCTGACGTGGGTGGTGAGGTGGCACAGGACACGACGGTAGGGCGTGGACGCGGGCGGATTAGGTGGCAATGGCATGGTGGCAGGGCGCGGACGCGGCGGTGACGTCACAGATGACGTGGTGTTGACGTCAAGGGGTAAAGGGTGGTATCCAGTTTCCTCCCCTCACCACCTTTCGGCATAAGTGGTATCGGGGGAGGGGCCTCCGAACACAATGGGAAGGCGACGCGTGGCGGGGGTACGGCGGTGAAGCCGCCAATCCCCCGAACGATAAACATCCTTCGGCTTGTGTGTAAAAATGACCGCCCACCCTTGGATCCTGAGGGCCGATCATCGGACGGCTAGCGGGGGTTGCGTGGTGGTGGAAGATTAACTGCGGAGCCCGCCAATTATAAAACATTTTAAAATAATGGCGGGGGGGGGTTCAAACTTTGGTTTAGCGAGGGTTATGTGAATGCGTCCGTTTATGTTTAATTCAACCTATAAACAAACATTTAAACATTAGCGCGGGGGGGAACAATGGGGTTTGTGAGAGGGCAACCCTATGGAGATTAATGTCAACCAAAATTTAGTTGATTCCATATTGTTTAGAAGGGGGGAGGGTTAATATTAGTCCCAGATGGACTAAATATTTCCCAATACTGACTTAGATAGCTATATTGCTATGGGATGGGGTATTTAATAGATTTTTTGGATTTTTATATAGTTTTTTTGTAGAACTAGGGAAGGGAAGCAATGTTAAGGAGCTAAATAATAAAATTAGCTGTCAATATGACTTTGTGAGGTGAAAATGCAAGGGAAAATGCCAAGCTTATGAAATGAAACTTAGACACAGAAGAGGAATGGAAATCAGAATGATGATTTTTACACAAGAAATGTGGCTTCTTTTCCTTTAGTCAACTAAGAGTTTGACTTGGGATTGGTACTGGAATGAAATGAAACAAGACTATTGGGCAAATCCCAAGGTCTTTGGGGAGTATTAGTAAATGATCTTTGGGGGAAAAGGGAAATTAGTCATGCTTCCATTACTGTACCATCAAGCCATTGCCATGGTGTCAATGCCATGAATGAAATGAGTCCTTCTTGACAAGCCAAATAATGATCACACACTTGCTTCTACAACCTCAAACTACTTACCCAGCCTAACAATCCTAACATTTTTTTCTTCACTTTAGCTGGGTGCACTTAGATTAGCAAACCCTGATTATTCTCTTTTCTTTTGACTGCCCTCTGCGGTACACCGCAGTAGACTAGAAAAAGCAAGGATGGGTGTGACGGCATTGTCGGCTAGCTATGTACCTTTTCATCGGTCTTCTCTCAGAAAAATGCAGTATACGCTTCTTATTTCTCTTAGAGTAGCCATTGCCTTGACAAAGCTTAAGGTTGAACAGGAATCATTCTCTATTCTGCAACAAACAATTTAAACATGGCATGGTCCAGATTGAACTGTTGGGCCATCCATCAAGTATGATTAGCAGCAGTATTTGCACATTGTGATGCTGCCAATAAGATAGTAATGGCATTTTGACTGACCACTTTCCTGGTCTTTGATCTGGGGTTCATTTTCACTATTCTTTCTAACCAACTGATTTTCTTGCCTTTTGATTATTCTTTTAAGGCATACCCTCTTTTCATCTTTTAATTTTCCTAGTCTGTATACAAAATATGGAACCTTTGCAACATGCAATGATGAACATATTTAGCCCTTTCCACTATTAATCATGAAAAATGAAACCTATTGGTATAGGAACCTAACCACACACACACACACACACACACACACAATCAATTATAGGTGCATATATAGATTTATACGTACAAACTTCTATTCTACATAGTCCATAAGAATATAATAAAATGGTCATAACAATATTATTGAAAATCTAGAGATTAAAAATATTATTAAAAATCTAAGGACTCAAAGAATTGTCTATAATTAATTTTACTCAAAAATAGTAATGACTTAAATAGTCATTCTACATTGATCATAAGAACTATATAACTCTATACCAAAAGTACAGTTGTCCAACTATTCTTCCTTAAATGAAATTATAAAATATATTTTATTTACAATAAAATAATACTATTTTTCTTTGATCCTTTTGAACTTCATTTATTTTTTCTCTTGCAAAATCAAAACTTTACAATTTTTTCTATCCTTTTAGATATTACCTCTATTTTCAATTTTAAACCATTTATACTATACAAATAAATATGTAGTTTGAAAAAATACATATTAATATTAACAATAAGTAGTGAGAAAAAAAGATAATATAAACCAATAGAAAAAGGTGACCATGTTTATATGATTGATATTAGGGACTCTATTTATTTACTCTTAGTGTGTTATTATTTTTTTTTGGATATTTTATATTATATAGTTGAGAATGAAATCAACCAAGGATAGTCATATTTTGTTGGTTTTTTTTTTCTTTATAATTTTGAATTTCCAAGGTAGACTCTTGCATCCATTAGGCTTTATGCTTCTAATTAAGAATTTTTTGGCGGATAAATTCATAAAACTTAATATCTTCTTGAGAGATGAAAATGTCAAAAATTTATATGTTGGTCATCAATCAAGGGTTTAAAACATTAATTAAAAAAATTGAATCAATGGTTTGTGCAATCCCTCAGTGGAGGGCTTAAGACCGTTAAATTTTTTGAACCAAAAGCTTTTTTGAACTACCACCATGGATACATCCACTGGTGAAGCAACATGAGTAGTACTAGCCCAAAATCCTTGTAATTTCACAATAATGAATCGTGTGCTACAGATACCATCAAATCAAAAAGCAAAAGAGGGATCAAAATATATTATAAGTAGGACAAGTAAAAGCATGATTATTTTTCATGCTAGAATGGAGAAACATATGTCATATCAGACAAGAAATATATAAATTCCTTTTCATTTATGATGTTGTGCATTGGAAGCTTGTCTTACGAAGATGAAGCACAAAAAAACGAACCTATGGTAAGGTAAAAGGAGCACTCAGAAACTAGAGTTTGAACTGCAAGCAACAAATCCATCATATAAAACTTATTTTGATCCCAATCTAATCGTGGAATTCATTTGCTTACCAGCTATTAATCCACCCTCATAGTATTAAATAAAATATCGCGCTCGTGCTTTTTCTTCTAAAGCTCATTTATCTTAAGGAAATTAATCCATTTGCAGAGCAGTCAAAAAAATAATGGTTTTCATGCAACAAATTTTCCTCAACATCAAAGGAATTTGATACTACTGCAACAACATGTTCTACCTAAGGCATCTATAATAATGTCAAACAAAGATCATAGAACGAGCACTAAAAGAGAACTTTGTTTTAATATCATCATTACCATGTATAAAATGTCTTCCTTCAAAAGGGTTTCCTTGAAATAATTGATTATGGTCATCAATAGAGTGGGATTTGAAGCCTTGGTAAAAAATTTCGGTGTTTCCATCTTGTAAGAAACTTTACCCCTCATTTTGTACTACCTTCCTCTAATACATATACAAAATTGGCATTCAATGATCACGCAAAGAGATTTTTTTTTGATAAATCACATTAAAATGTTATAACTTTAAAAATAAAGAGAGAACGCAAGATTTCAAGCTCCAAACGGGTAAGCATCCATGTATTTCAAGTGGATTTCAAGCAGAAACGAGCAGGCATCCACGAAATTTCTTAAACATATTTCATGCAAAAAATTGTAAGGCAAGAAAAATTACGATTCGATAACCTCTAATTTAAACAGAGAGAAGACGACTTACAAGTGAACTCTATTGCAGGTTACCATCGCTGGAGAGCAAGTGAACCTTATTGCAGGTTTCCAGTCGCTTTTGCAGAGAGCTCGAACCATGTTTTAGTCGCTAAGTAGGTGGGAGTAAACAACTTAGGGGTTAATGGAGGACATAAAAGCACTTAGCTACAACAGACACTGAGCACTATTCATTACGAAGGAAAATGTTCCTAAGAACCTATGTTAATATCATGGTTAAGTTCCTTCAATATTGCAGGCATAAAGGCAGAAACGAGAAGCCAATTCCTGAGCTCTATGGATATTGCAAGTTTTGAATGCAGAGGGGCGTTGGATAGCAACGAGGTGTGTTTCGGCAAAGTCACTAGCATCGAGCTCGAACCACGTTTGAGAGGGAGGGTAGGTGGGAGTAAACAACTGAGTTGTTAATGGAGTTAGGCGATCACCGACATATCTTTACATTCAATTTCACCATCTTTTCACAGTACGAAATGCATAGGGATGCCATGGAATGCGAATCCATGAGGGATGGGGATGGGTTGACACTTGGATTGATTTCCTTAGATGGGGACATATGTACTTAAGGAGCATTAATGGATCAATAGCTACATATATATTGGTTGCCGTGAAAGTGAGGTGTTCATAAGTGAAGACACTATGCCACCTATACACAAGTTGAAGTACTAGAATGAACAATGATGGTTGAGTCTTACATCTACAACTACTTACCCATTTGGCAACATGCCACTTTAATGATGTAACTATGTTTGCTCAACTCTAAGTACTAGAATATGTAGGGATGGTTGAGTTTGAGACCTACAACGAATTACACATTTAGCGACAATGATATCACATCCTCCTCCATCACATCTTCCCACCATACATCCATTGTTACATAGCCTAATAAATAATTCTTTTAATAAGTTATTCATGGGCTCTATTCAATTGACCCTTTATATGTTATTCATGGACCATTTAAGGAGAACTCTCATAGCTTCAAGCAACATAACCATCTCAATTTACTTTGACATCCCCTTTCCACTCATTCACTATATGCTAGTTTATTTCCTTAATACAATTAAGATTTATACAAGTAAACCATTTTTTTTAGCAAAACCTTGACCACTTACTATATATACAACCACTTACACATTTAGCAACATATATATCAAATGCTTCCTCCACCATATACTCCCACCATAAATCCATTATCGCTTAACCTAATAAACAATTCTTTCGATAAATTATTCATAAATAAAATCCTTTATTAGTTATTCACTAAATCATCTCATTTCACTCTAATATTCCCACTTTCTTACTTAAAAATTTACAAATTTATTTAAAACTTATACAAATAAATTTAATCTATAAACAAAACCTTCCCCACCTATTATTTATACAAAAATCTCCTTTACATTTATACAAAACTTTTCCAATTTAATATTTCTTATAACACAAAATTTCCCCACATTTATACAAAATTTTCCCAAATTAAAATCTCTTACGAGACAAAATTTCCACTCACTTTCATATCTCTTATAATACAAAATTTCCCCTAACACTCCCCCTTTGATTTTGATAAAAACTTTCCACACTTTCATAGCAACACAAAATTTCCCATAACTCCCCCCTTTGATTTTGATAAAAACCAAAACTCCCCCTTTTTTTTATATCAAGTGGGACCTTTTCCCACATGGTTGATTGAAACTCGTGAGACGTGTTGCTCACGTAAAGTCGAAGCCGTAGCCAAAACGTTATAAAAGTCCAACATCCCATATTCCAACGCACAGCCTCACTAACTAAATTGAATAATGGTCCCTTTCACAAAGTCTCCCTAAGTCTCTCTGCATGTGGTGTTGCAACTTGCCCCTAACAATACCTGAGAGGACCCACATGAACTCACATCACATTTTAAACCTCTGTGCTGGTGACCAAACATCAAGAATCTTAAGGCGGTGGATTAACATATTACTATCCAATGCGTAGGTGCACATCGATGCCAGTGGTCTGCCTTCATCATATTCTTCTCTGGATCTACCTCCCTTGGCTTCAACATCTTTGCATTTGTCCGCCTGCATAGGCCTGCGCCTCATTTTCCTGTCCATCAATGGCAGGCGCCTCCATCAGAATAACACTGCCCGGCTTCTTCCTCCTCCGCCTTTTTATTCAGCTTCGGCTTTTAATGTCACTTACGGTTTGTTGATAAACAGTCGTGGCCCTGATGTCAAGAACAATTTACCCTCCCATCTCTAGTGTCTCCTGGTAGAACGTGGATGGCGAGTTCGCCCAAATTGGTGGTGGGACGCAACATTCTTTCTCAAACATAGGGGGTTATTAAATTAGCCTCAGTCCACATTGCCATTTTTTATACGAACTATGCTCAATCCCGTTGGTGTCTGGATGAACTTGAGTCCATGGTGAAGCCAATGGCTCCCATTATTCCTGTGTTTTACTCCATGGTGAAGCCAAGGACTCTTATAATTCCAGTATTTTAAGAAGTCAAGCCACATCTACTACCAAGATTTGTAGATTTGGGAGGTTAATTTATAATGGCAGTTGATAAACTGTCATATTATCATTCAAAGTGTTTGGAACACTTCTCTGAGAAGAGCAGTCTGAAGAAATTGTAGTCACGTTAGAGATTTGGGAAGAACTATCGGAGATAAAAGATCAATGGACAATGTTTTTTTGGCAGCAGAGGACTAACCACATTGAGTCATCATTTCTTGGAGCGATCTAATGGGTAAGTGCTTCAATCATTTCAGCATTTGCCACTGTTAAATAATCTTTCAAGTTTGTTCATTCCAAGAA
>APFE030332194.1:0-40818 GCA_000404065.3 Pinus taeda
AAGCTCTCAATTTTCTCCATTTTTATTAAAGACTACTTCCATACATAATAACATACTTCAACTAAAGAAGGCCTTTCTATACAAAGCTTTGATGATGAATATGAATAAGACTACTTCCATACATAATAACATAATTCAACTAAAGAATGCCTTTCTATACAGTTTTTTGATGATGAATTTGAATAAGCCAATTTATGCTAGACTTGAATTCACAAAAATCCTATCCTATTAAGAAAAGGTCTAGAAATCACATTTGTCAATTGAAGCTATAAATAAAACTAGCATAGGAATTTGTAAATACAAGTTGCAATAGACTAGGTTAGGGACTTTATAATGCATGAGTGTAATTTTAGAGAAGGGAAAAAGGGCTGGTCTTAATTTTTATATTTTTGTTTCTCTATTATTTTTTATGTATCTACGGTTTCATGATTTTTCCACATTGAATTTTATTGTCATATCCCATTTCATATATGGAAACATATTATAGGTTCTAATTAATTTGTTGTGTGTTTTAATTCCCATGATTAATTAGTAGATTTCACTGCTATAAACTTAAAACATAGTGACACTTTAGGCCTTTAATTACATTTTGTCAATATTAGTAGATTTCAATATAATTCTTTGAATTAAACTATAAGTTAATACTTTAACATTAAAATAAATTCTACTAATACAAAGTCATATTTGGCAACAATGCTTACACTTTATAGTTACATAAATTAAATGTTGTGTGTTTAATTCCGAGTAATTTATAGATTGAGACTTCTTATGTAGAACTAGAGTTAATCATAGTAACATTTGAAATAAACCAATAACCACAAAGATAACATCCCTCTATAAAATACTTTTCCTTAACTATTTAAAAAAAAAAACAAAAAACAAAAACAATCATAGCTTTTGCCTTGCCTTCTAAGATTCTTGATAGCTACAGTAATCGTATACATTTCATCCTTCGGATTTTCTTTTACTAATGGCTATGTGTTAAGATGGTGTGTTTTCTCACACAACACATCTACATGGAACACTTAGACCCAGAAACACTTAGTCATTTTCACTTTGGCAACATTGTACTTGTTTCCAACTATTTACACATCATTTGTCTAGTCAGGTTAAGAGTTTCCTCTACTCAGTTAACTCTTATAATTTTTACAACTCAATCTCTCTTTTTTGCACATTTGTCAAACCATAGTTCCCATGTGTTTTCTATGTATACATATGTTTTCTATCTATACATATATATGGTAATATTTCCATTTAATATATGATCATACCAATTATTAGTTTGATGCATACGGTGTTAATACTCATTAAAATATTGTTGTTTGTTTTACGTGTTATACCTATATCTTCTTTGTTTTTTATATACGCATGTCTATAATAAACTCCAGGCATTATACCCCTGAGGACTAGAGAACAACTATCGTTTCCTTCGATTTATCAATGATTCTACTCTAGTTTCATCCCATCACTACAAACTCTATATTCATCACATCACTACAAATATCTATTGTATAATGGATTTTGTAACTTATGGATCTTGTTTATGGTATAATATTTATGTGGCAATAAATTATTCAGGGCTATGTTAAATCTTTAGAATTTTATACTTCTGGATTTTTTGATGAGTTCAGACTCTCACTGGTTGTGCAGCCATTGATGTTTTCAGTACGTCATGGGATTATTGATACTAATTGTGGCTTCCCCAGGTTTCAAACATTGACTGTCCTGTCACATTAGGTTATTGATAAATGTTAGATTATTTTCTTATTGATGTTCGAGTAACTACATGTCCTGTCGCTCTTGGAAGTCTCATTTCTTCGTCTCTCTCCAGAGTTAGCTCTCTGCAACTAATTTTTGTTTATTGAATTTTAACCAACAAAATTCCTTTCTGCAATTTTTTTCTATTCCTTAGCAATGACGCTAGGTAAATTGTCGTAGTGAGAGTTCATTTGTTGTGTCTATCTCAGAAAAACACTATCAGGTTAGCGTCTCTCCTTTTTGTTGGTAGCTTCTTGCAAGTGTTTGCCTATTATTTATTTCTATAAAATGTTCTCCTCGTTGGAGAAGGGAACTTCCTTTCAGCTCATGTGATTACAGTTATCAAGGCTGTTCTTACTCTCTGCATCTCTTATTCTTTTGGGCAAATCCCTACGGTTGTAATATTTTTGAAACTTTGTGTCAGGTTGTAAGGAGCTAGAAAGGGCTTCAATAGACTTAGTTTTCCTCCACACTACAAATCATTATGCCTATACGTGGCTAGGTAAGTACCGGACTAGCACGAAGGCACATTATTCTTGAGAATTTACATCGCATTCATGGTATTTCTTCTTCCGTTATTTGGTAACATTTTGATACTTGTTACAGGTTTGAAACATTATGGAGCTAAGCCAAACTCAGGTAGGGTTCACTGTGTAGACATCCACTACTCCCTAATCTGTTGCTTTCATTTTTCATCTATAAGTTCTAATTTCCCTCATTGCATGTAGGTAATAAGTAGTCCCGGAAGCAAGATGTTATGGCTATCTCTCTCAACATTACCCTTGGAGTTTTAAGCTTGACCAGTGCTATTCAAGTTCTCATACGAAATATTTTTGTTTATTTATATAATAGGATTCATGGTCATGGGACCAGAATCCCCCTAATGTTATCTCTAGTTCAGATGCTCATAGGACTTGAATCCCTAAGGAATCAGAATAGGTTTCTTTCTGATGAAACCCTTAAGGGGTTTCCTCGTTTATCATTTATATGTTATGAAATTGGTTAACATACCGTCCATATACGTACAATAATGTAAGCCTTTGCGACCTCAACGTTTTATTTTGTTTATAAAGAGAAGGGTCGAGTGTAAGCATTACTTTCCGAGCTTAAATTCAATCATTTTGTTTATTATAGCCTCTGGTTCGAAGCAAAATGTATAATTATTTTTCCAGCAAATATTTTAATTGTTATTTCCAATTTACGGTAAATTATTTGGACCATATGGTTGTATAGTAGTGGTTTATTTCTCTAGAAATGGTTTTTTCTTTTCTTTGGAGTTTATCAAGATAAATGAGGGTATTATACCAATACCATAATTGTCTCTTTTTTGTAATTCATGGATGATTTCATTAGAACCTTAGAGGTTCTTTACAATTTTTTTTAGTATGTAAGCCACAGTTATTGCGGTGTAATATATTAATATTTTGAAATGAGGAAAATATACGTAATATAATTGTTTTTTTTTTTAAACTTAGATTCTTCTCTCATATTACTTGTTTTGCGCATTTTGTAATATGCATTTATACAAGATCTCACAAACATCATGTTACTACTTAATTCAGTCCAAAATATCTTGTGGGTCTTGTCATGGTGATTTCTTTAAGACCTATCTTGTTTAGAATCTAGGAGTGATTCACAAAGGAAATACGGGAATTTCTCTTGTCTGTCAATTTCTAGAGAGTCTATCCTAGATTAAAATAAGTAAATATTTATTGGAGTACTTCTTTTTTTCTTTTAACACATTTTTTTTTAACATTCTACCCATCTCTATCCAACCCCATCTATCTCAACAAGTTTTAGCTACACTCTATGTTTAGGCAAGAACACTTAAGTGCCTCTTCCTACAAGATATTAATCAACACATACATTTAGCTATTCCATTATATACTAGTAAGAATATTAGTCTTCAATTTGAAAACATCCTCCATACCTACTTAGGTTAGTGCATCAACATATATACAATCTTAAATAGATCTATATTAACTTTCTTTTTCTTTCCTTTTCAACACACAATATTGTAGATAACACATTGGCACATAATTCCTAACTTATAGAAAAATATACCTATAGAGATTACTTATTTGTTCTAGAAAATATGTCAAGGATTCTGATAGTCCTCCCAATCTTAAGCGAGTTCTCCATCCCACTACCCTTAATCCACTTCTTTTTTTCAATGGAATAGTTCCATGAATTTTTAGGGGAAATACTTTTTGTGTTTCAACCCTAGAGCATCTTAGTGGTTGTTTACTTAGGTTCTAACCAATCTTTCTCTCCCACTATTATTATTGTCTTTCTCTCTCACAACATTTTCCCATAGAAGACTAGTCACATGGCATATATCTCCAACCATTTCCCTTTTTCCTTGTCAATATCCATCTTTTTCCTTCTTATCAGCTTCTTCTTTTTTCTCCATAAGAAGAAAATGGAAAAAAATTCCTATTTGTGTCTTTGACCCTTATCTAGGAATAACCAATTCCAAGTGTTTCCTAGTAGTTAGGAGTTAGTCTACTAAATAATCATGAACATTTTTTCAAGAATATTTGTTAACGACATAAGAAAGTATTTTCTTCTCCTTTTTTCTTCTGTCAAAAATCAAAAGATAATATTCACATTGATTAATATTTTCCATAATCAAAATTTTGAATTCAAAATTGAAAAATAAAAGTCTTTGGTAATTAACCAGGGATATTACATCTCCTCCCCTCCCTAGACATAAATGGACATTGTCATCACTGTTCAAAATTCCATTCTTCTTTGGAATAATTAAAAGAAAGCCTCTTTCATTTATTATTCTAATTCCCAAGTGGCCTCATGAGACCCAAAGTAAATCCCCTACACTTTTACTTGGGAAATGGTTCTCTTCCACAGAGTGACTTCCCTTTGATTCAGGATTTGTACAAGTTCAACCTAGAAATATCCTTCTAATTCAATCTCTATCACAATCTAATTAATTACATGATTAGTATCAACCATATATATTTTGAAGAAAGAAATATGAAATGCATTATCTACTTTAACATGGGGTGGAAAGACTAATTAATAATCCACTCGCACAACTCAAGCCAAAATCTCAAATGATGCACAATATTGGGAGCCAACTTTGTACAACTCCCTAATTTAAGGGAACTCTTCCTTGTTTTTTCACACTTTCAAGTATAAGTGCTCTCCCACATGGAAATTTCTAGGAGTTCCTTTTAAATCATCATAGTTTTGTTTTTTCTTTTGAGCTTCTTTTAAAATTTGTTTAATTTACTTTACTATTTGTTCCATCTCCTACAACATGTCGAGTACTAATATGAGTCTCTTGTCAATTCTACTCCAACTTAAGGGAGTATGGAATTTTTCCCATGTAAGGCTTCAAAGGGGCTCATTTTTAATGAGGCTTGATAGCCATTATTATAAGAAAATTCCATCAAGTGTATGTAGTCCTCCCACTTTTCGGGTTGTTGCATACCATACTTATGTAACATATCCTCCAAAACCTAATTTACCCTTTCAGTTTTCCTATCCTTCTTGTACAGAGTCAAGTATATATTGATCTCCAGAAATTTGAAGTAAATTTTGGATCTCTATCACATATGACTACCTCAGGTGTTCCATGTAAATTAAATATTTCTCATAAATAAATCAGGGACATGTGCATCCTTGTATGTAGACTCAAAAGGAATAAAATGAGCAAATTTTTCAATTTGTCAACCAAAACCATTATGGAATCATGTTATTTGTGTGTTCCTGTCAATCCCATAATAAAATCCAAGGATATCACTTCCTACTTCCATTCTAAAATGGGTATGGGATTTAATAATCCTATTGGGTGTTGGTGTTTCATTTTTACTTCATGACATTCTTAGCTTCTAGCCACATATTCAATTGCCTCCATTTTCAGTAGAGGCCAAAATAATTCTCTTTTAAGAGCTGTGATCATCTTTTAGTATCTTGGATGGCTTGAAAATGGTTTCTTATGATATTAATCCATTACGCATTATTTAATTTCTTCTTGATCGCGTATATAAAGTTTTCCATTATACATTAGCAGCCCATTTTTTTTTTTATCCCATAATTAACCAATTTATCTAGATTACATTTATTTTCAATATTTGGATATATATGATTATATTTCTAATCAATTATTGCTACATGTTTGACCATTTCCAACGGATTTGTTTCACCTTAGATGACATAAATTTCATAAACTTATTTTGGACTATGACTTAAGGAATCAACCACCTTATTCTCTTTCCCTTTGATATGTTTAATGTCAAAGCTGTATTCTCAAAAGAAAACCATCCACATGTCTTTCCTAGAGCTTAATTTAGATCAAATGAAGAAATACTTAAGACTTATGTGATCCATACCTACAATGAATTCCCTCCTAATGAGATAATGCCTCCACATTTTGAGGGCATGAATTACTATTGTGAGTTCCAAAATGTAAACTTCATAGTTTTTTTCATGTTCCTTCAATTTTTGAGACTCACAAGCTACAACATGGCCCTCTTCCATAAGCACAACCCCCGTGCCTTCAAGGCATGTGCGTATAAATACTTCAAAATCGTCTTTTGGATTTTCTACTTGGAGCAATGGTGCAACAATAAGTAGGCTTTTTAGCCTATGAAATCTCTCTTGACACTATTCTACCCATATAAATTTTACCCCTTTCTTTTGTAAATAGGTGTTGATCAGAAAAAATGACCTAAACAACATTTTAAAGATTGACCACCCAATTAACAACTTAAAGCAATTCCTTTTTCAGTGAATTTTTTGTTTTGATTGATTAGTTGGGTCCAGTTATCCTTTCTTTAAATCTCTGCTAGCTTATAATATCTCTATTTTATGACCAAGATCACTCTCTTGCTTCTATCTTAGCAAGAAGGTAATCCCTTAAGTTGATTTAGGGCTCACCCAAACCACCTCTAATGCTTTGCCTCCTTAAGAAGAAGACTTCTAGAAATATGGTCTTTAAACTAAATGTAGATCCAACGCTATATTCCCTAATACTCTCTCAATTGGATGAAGGATTAGTCCTCCATGCAACCAAGAGAAAGACCAGTGCTAACAAAATATGAAAAGCTTATGATGAAAAGCTTATGATGAATATCTCATTAAAAAAATAGTTCATTTAATTCACATTGTAATTTCTTAGCATGCTATGTTTAAGAGAACAATCAATCATAACTCTTGAATCACTAACATTAGGAAGTAGTTCACATAATGTTACTGGTTATTAAAGTAAATAGTTACTCAAAAATATGATCTTAATAATTAATGCCAAAATATAAATGATAACCAATTTAAGTACTTGAGATCAGTTAGAAAATCTACAATATAAGAATAAATATTGACAGTAGTGCACAATATAAATTCCATAGACATAATTTTTCTACCAAACTGATAGGAATTTGTTATTAAAAATAATATGATGTTTATACAATTAATCAAACCTCATGTCCCGCTCAATACAAAATATGATGTTCAACAAACCTCCTCCAACTTGTGAACCCTCCTCATAGAAACAAAAACTATAATGGCGAAAACCATGCTTCGCTTTACACAACTTTGAACTCGGAATTGAAAGAAACCAAACCCCAATCACATAAAGCACAGATTTGTGAAAGAATATTACATTCTAGTAATGTCTCTTTATTCTATTCTCTACTCTATCTCATGCATTTTTTCCCTCCCCGTCTCATCCAATAATTCATATTTATATAGGGATAAATAATAAACATCCCTCCATATCTCTCAACAACAGAGTTTATTAAAAGAATATATATCTCGAGGTTATGCTTCTATTTGCAATCTGGTTGAATATAGATTTCCATGGTTAAAGAAATCCCAACTTGGTAAGAACTCTCATAAGGCTGTACAGCTTGCTTTGAACTCATAGGTGGACTTCACACGAATGGTTTTATTTGAATAACAACTTCAACAACCCCTCCCCATTTTAATTTTTCTTTACGCCACCTAAAGGAGTTTCTTCTAGGCTATTGATTGGATCCATTAATTCTCATCAACTCTATACGCCTCTCTATTATAATAGAAACTAAAATCAATTGTAAATAGATGATGTTTTATTAAAATGGCTAGAATAGGTTAAAACACTATAATACATATAAAACATAATTTATGCCATCAGTGTTAGAATTAATGCTTAATTAGTTATGACAAAGTAGCCATCAGATTTTGTGTTCTCTGGAAAATAAAGCAGCAGATTGTTAGGGATTAAAGCAACAGATTGTTAGGTGGTCAGTGCCCATGGAAAGTGCCAGAAATTAGTTGTAATTGCAGTAGAATTATTCCATAGTTTATTTTAGTAATAGTTTTACTATTTAATAATGTAGTTAACAGTTGAATCGATATATGAGATTTGCAGCATGTTTTGGCTCACAGAGTGACTGTGGCTTTTTGTTTTATCTATCTTTTTTTTAATATGTATTGTTCTTCATAGTAGTGTTGGCTTCTCAATTTGATTAAATAATTTATTTCATATTCAACAAGTGGTATCAGAGCAGGTAAAATTATTTTGGGTTAAATTTGTATTGTTGGAATTTCGCCAAAGTTAATCATGACGAATTCTAACCAGATGCTAGTTCCAGAATTTGATGGGAACGATTATGATTATTGGTGCATTAAGATGCTAACCTTTTTGATTGGAAAAGATTTGTGGGAGATTGTTGAATCAGGATATGAGGAGCCATCTGATTGGAATGCTCTTACAGCCAATGAAAGAACAACAAGAAAGGAAGCAAGGAAGAAGAATGCTCAAGCTTTGTTTCACATTCACATAGCTCTTGATAAGAGCTTATTTCCAAGAATATCAGGAGAAAAAACTGCCAAAGCTGCATGGGAGACTCTACAAGAAGCTTACCAAGGTAGTGATCAAGTTAAGGTGGTCAAGCTTCAGACATTGAAGGGAGATTTCGAGAATTTGAAGATGCAAGAAGCTGAAAGTATCAGTGACTATTGTGTGAGAGTCAAAGATGTGGTCAATAAAATGGCTACACTTGGAGAAGCTGTAAGTAATGAAGTTTTAATTAAAAAAGTATTGAGATCTTCAACACATAGATGGAATTATGTTGCAATAATCATGGAAGAAAGTAAGGATTTAACAAAGCTACAGTTTGATGAATTGGTTAGATCTTTGATGTCTCATGAAGAAAGATTGAAGGAAACTTTTGAAGCTGTAGAGAAAGCTTTTTCCTCTAAATTACAAATTACAAAGAATGAAGATGCAAGTAGCAGCAGCACCAAAAGCCATCAAGGTCAAGGTAAATGGCAAAACCAAATTATTCAAGAGGTAGAGGAAGAGGTGGCTCAAGTGGGAAAGGGGTAGTTTCAGAGGAAGAGTAGAGGTAGATTGATAAAGAAAAGTTTCAATGCTAGCTTGTAATAGGTATGGTCACTTTGAAAGAGAATGCAAATTGAAAGAAGGTAAAATGCTAATTATGCTCAAGGAAAGTGGTGAGTATCCTCAGATCACTTATTTTTATCTTATGCCAAAAGTGAAAATACTAGTAAAGATGTTTGGTACCTCGATTCTGGATGCTCTAACCATATGACACGGAATGAGAAGTTCTTTTCAGCAAAGAATGGAAGTTTCAAATCCAAGATCCAGCTTGGTGATGATAAATCATTGGAGGTTGCTGCCAAAGGAGCTATTGAGGTCCAAACAAAAGAAGGTACAAAGAGTATTCATGACATTTATTATACTCCAGAATTGAAGCATAATTTGTTGAGTGTTGGGCAACTCTGTGAGAAAAATTATAGAGTAGTCTTTGAAAATAAGACATATATTATCTATGATAAGAATAAGGGAAATAGGGTGATCATTGTTGTGCCTATGACAAGAAATCAGATGTTTCCCTTGAGGTTTGATGAACATAACAGCAATCTTAATAATATGGCTTATGAGGATTCAAGTTGGTTATGGCATCTCAGGTATGGGCATTTAAATTTTTAGAGTTTGAAGTTTCTAACCTCACATGCATTAGTTTCTGGTTTTCCCAAGGTAGAAGAGCATAAGGAGGTTTGTTAAGGATGTGCTAAAGGAAAGCATGCAAGGGAAAGGTTTCCAAAGGGTAGTGCATGGAGAGCTCATCACCCACTTCAGCTTGTTCATTCAGACATATGTGGTCCTATGAAGACTAAGAGTTTGGGTAAGTCATCATATTTCATCACCTTTATTGATGATTACTCACGAAATTGTTGGGTATATTTTTTGAAGGCCAAAAGTGAAGCCCTAGATACATTCAAGAAGTTCAAAGCGCTTGTAGAAAATGAGAGAGGATGCAAGATCAAATGTTTGCGGACTGACGGTGGAGGAGAATTCTGCTCAAAAGCTTTCCAGAATTATTGTGATGTGAATGGCATCAAGAGGCAGCATACTACAGCATACACACCCCAGCAGAATGGCATAGCTAAAAGAAAAAATCATACTGTGGTTGAAATGGCAAGATGCATGCTACAAACGAAGGGATTGAGCAACTCTTATTGGGGAGATGCAGTTGCTACAACAGTATACATCCTCAACCGTAGCCCTACCAGTGCACTGGAAAATATGACTCGTTATGAAGCTTGGTATGAAAAAAAGCCTAATGTTAATCATTTCAAAGTTTTTGGTTGTTTGGCTTATGTGCATGTGCCTGATCAAAATAGGAAAAAGTTAGATGCAAAGAGTGAGTTATGCATTTTTATTGGGTATAGTGAGACAGGCAATGCTTATAAATTGTATAATCCTCTAACTAACAAGCTTATTGTCTCAAGAGATGTAATTTTTTATGAAGGGGGAGTTTATGGTCATCAAAAAGGCCATGTTGAGAAGACAAAATCTGTTTTGAATGATGATATAATTGTTGATAATGATCATGAGCAGCCAACTAATGTTTCTGTAACTAGTGGCTTAACTCCACCAAGCAGCACTTCATCAATTTCTTCAACATCGAGTTCAAGTCCATCTTCTTCTCCAAGTTCTACAAGGAAGGTAAGAAGATTGACTGATATCTATGAGAGGAGTGCAAATCAAGCACATGAAGAAAGCCCAATAGGTGAGATAGCCAATTTTGCTTCATTGGCCAAGGCTGAATTTGAACCATCATGTTTTGAGGATGCATGTACTAATGATCTTTGGATGCAATCCATGCAAGAAGAGATGGATTCCATTCAAAGGAATGACACTTGGAAGTTGACAGAGCTTCCACATGACAAGAAAAAGATTGGCACCAAATGGGTCTATAAGACTAAATTTAATAGCGATGGGATTGTTGAAAGACACAAAGCAAGATTAGTTGCTAAAGGATTCACACAGAAGTATGGAATTGATTATGAAGAGACATTTGCACCAGTAGCAAGACAGAGACCATTAGAATGTTGATTTCATTAGCAGCTCATAAAAAGTGGAGCATACATCATATGGATGTGAAAAGTGCCTTCTTGAATGGGTACTTAGAAGAGGAAGTATATGTGGAGCAGCCACAAGGTTTTGAAGTGGAAGGAAAGGAGAAAAATGTCTACAAGTTGAAGAAGGCTTTGTATGGCCTCAAGCAAGCACCAAGAGCGTGGTATGCAAGGATTGATGGATACTTTCAGGAAAATGGCTTCCAGAGAAGTAAGAATGATCCTACACTTTACTACAAACAAGAAGGTATTGATATTTTAATCATAAGTTTGTATTTTGATGATCTATTGTATATGGCTAGTAGTTCTAAGATGAATGATAAATTCAAAGATGCTATGATGAATGAATTTGAGATGAAAGATCTAGGCATCATGAAATATTTTCTAGGAATGGAGGTTTATCAAAGTAAGGATGAGATTTTCATTTGTCAGACAAAGTATGCACATGATATGCTAAATAAATTTGATATGCTTGATTGTCATCCATCCCCTACTCCAAGTGCTAATGGAGAGGTGTTATGTAGAGATGATGGTGGTGATTTAGTTGATGAGAAAACTTATATAAGTATTGTGGGGAGCTTGATATTTCTAACCCACACAAGGCCTGATATTACATATTCAGTTTCACTTGTTTCAAGATATATGACAAATCCATCTGAAATACATATGAAGGCATCCAAGAGGATTTTAAGGTATGTGAAAGGCACTCTAAATTTTGGTATTCATTACTACTCTTCTGAAAAGTTCAATCTTGTTGGATTTAGTGATTCAGATTGGGGAGGTAGTCTTGATGACCGTAAGTCCACATCAGGAAATTGTTTCTCTTTTGGTTCTGGTTTGATTACATGGATCTCAAAAAAGAAAAGCATTGTTGCCCTCTCATCCACAGAAGCGGAGTATGTTGCAGTTACCTCAGTAGGTACACAAGCTCTTTGGCTCAGAAAAATTTTGGAAGAAATTGGAGAAAAACAAGTTCAGCCTACAGTGATTTATTGTGATAATGTAAGTGCCATCAAGTTAGCAAAGAATCCAGTTCATCATAGCAGGAAAAAACATTTTGACCTGAAATATCACTTCATTAGAGATTTGGTGCAGAAGAAGGATGTTGAATTAAAGCATATAAATACTCAGCATCAACTAGCAGATATCTTTACCAAAGCAGTGGCAAAAGATCAGTTTTTGGCAATAAGAGATAAGATAGTAAATCCTCATTAATCATTAAGGGGGAGTGTTAGAATTAATGCTTAATTAGTTATGACAAAGTAGCCAACAGATTTTGTGTTCTTTGCAAAAATAAAGCAGCAGATTGTTAGGTGGTCAGTGTTGCTTGAAAGTGCCAGAAATTAGTTTTAATTGCAGTAGAATTATTCCATAGTTGATTTTAGTAATAGTTTTACTATTTAATAATGTAGTTAACAGTTGAATCGATATATGAGATTTGCAGCATGTTTTGGCTCACAGAGTGACTGTGGTTTTTTGTTTTATCTATCTTTTTTTTAATATGTATTGTTATTCATAGTAGTGTTGGCTTCTCAATTTGATTAAATAATTTATTTCATATTCAACAATCAGACCCTTTTTAAATAAATTAAGTCTTTTTTCATTTATGCATGGCAAAAGATTAGTGGTATCGAAGGTGATGACATAGGCAGACAAGTGGGGGGTACAAAGGTATGTCAAAGATTTTGTGATAATAGATTTGTATCATGTTCATATATAAGAAATCCAATATGGAGAAGACACGATATATTTATATACTAGAATCAATACCATATCAGGTCCAACATACCAGAGTCTCGAAGATATCGAAGGTCTTGTATTAGTGATTTGATATGGGGGTTGAAAAGTGTGACAACAGATAGGAAGTTCATATGGATAGGAGGGGTTTATTAAAGAGTAGGAGAATTGAGAATATCACAGATGGACGATATGAGGATATAGGAGAATTGATAATTTTATATATCGTAGGTTGGAAAGATTGATTATTGCAATATCAAGAGAGTGCCATATCAGAATATCCACGATAGGAGGGATATGAACATCTGAATTTGTAGAGGTAATGTGTATCGGCATATTAGAGGAGGGGTTATCTCACTATCCGAGATTGGAGGGAGTGTTGTATTAGAGTTTTTAAAGGTTTTTTAGTTGAAAATCTCTCATAAATGTTGACCCTTCTCAGAGTGGGAGTAATGATGTGGCAGGTGGGTCCTCGTATGAGCTATATGGTCAGACTTTGGGTTTTTATTGACTTTGAATATATGCCATAAGCCATATAAATATGAGTTCAAACTTTGAATATTATTAATATAGTTATGATACTATATCAATATATATATATATATATATATATATATATATATATATATAATATATATATATATATATATATATAGATATATATATATATATATATATGTGCCACTTGTTTTAACCTTCGGCTATGATCACTTTTTAAATGTAAAAGGTTTAAATCTTCTTTTAACAATAAGCCATTACATAGTAAAAGGCTTGGTCTCGGGGGCTATGAAATGCATGACAGAAAATAAAAAGTAATATTTACAAATATAAATATTTACAAAAAACTAAATATTTACAAAGAGACGAATTTATAAAATAAAAGGTAAAATACATTATATAAGGCCAAAGGAGTGAAAAACATCCAATCTTAAATTAGGCAGTATTTTCAATCCAAATGTCCAAATGAGATAATAAAAAATAAAAAAATTGATAGAAAAAACAAATCGAACTGATTGGAACAATGCAATTTCTCAATAGTCAAATAGTAATATGAAAAATCATTCAATTAAAGTCCCCATAATGAGAATTGAGTGAATAATGGGGGGGGCGGGTTGTGTTTTTACCACAACAATGGCGACACGCTAGGAAGAAATAGTTATCTCTCGAAAAATGATGAAACTCTAAGTAAAAGGAATAAATTTAAATTAGTCAAAGTGCTACGATTCATATTTTCAGTGAAATCAAAATAACGAATAACATAGTTCTATCTTTTTGTATATCTCCAAAATTGATTATAAGAATCATGTTTGACAACAATTATTAATTGATAACAATTTAAACATAAAGAACAAGAGCTTATCATTGTGTTTAGTAAGAAATGTGAACTCTCATTGTCATAGGTAGAGAAACTGTTGGTAGTAGACATCCATAGCCTCAACAGGGTTACCTCTTAGCCCAAAGGGAATGTTAGTATCTCATATATGTTTAAATATTAATAAGGAGACATAATGAATTAATAACTCTCAAAACCATTGTCCTATCTTGGTAACTAGATATTGACAATGTCATTCACAAGCATTGATAGTTATGATCAAGTCAACTCGTGATGAGACCTCTCATCTTACAGTGAATTGTGATAAGCCATTATCCTCATTTGGGGAGGAGATACAAGAATGTCATAACCATAAAGACCCATGATCATGGTAGGTTGGCTCCTTATAGAGAACCCCTATTTTTTAGGTAGTTTACACTATGATAATTTCATCATAAATGGGGAGACAAATCTTCTTCTTAAGATATTGGGATGACTTAGAAGAATTATAAAAATATCGAACTTGTTTGTTTCCTTTTGTTGCTTTAGCAATCGCTATTTATAGTACAAGTTGTTAAAAAAATAGAACTATCTCTTATGTTATAAAGTGGTATTATCAAAATGATAAAAAAAAATTATAATAATATAATAAGAGCTTCAAATTTGAATTTGGAAAATAGAAATTTCATAATTATTTTGATGTTCATCCTTTTACAATTGAATTTCACTAAATAAGAGTAAAGATATCCCATATATGAGACCAAAGATGGGTGGAAAAGGCCCTCCAACTTAAAGGTTGCTAATATCACCAAATGCACACACAAGGGGATTTTCAAAAGGAAACAAAATGTGATGTTAGGAAATCGCGTCTAAAAGGAGAAGTAAAGAGAAATGCAGACCAAAATAAAATAAAGCAAATCATTACACGCAAAATCATGAAATTGGCATAACACAAATAAGATAAAAGAAATATCATCACATAAGGAATTTAAGATATTGTGATGTATTTGTCAAGTAAAATGTTGTCTTCTTGAATGAGTTTCTTATTCATGATTTTGTTAAAAACCACCTAATGAAGGGTTGTGATTAATAATTTCATTTGAGAGCTTAAGAGTCTATTTCCTTACTCAAGACTTGCTTTAAAAACATATCTCGAAAGTGATAAGGAAAATTAAAAGTTAAGGAAAACTCCCTAAGTAAGGCTATTTAGCATTTATGTTCATCACAACTCTCTTATCGTAGAAGCTGGATAAAATCAAAACCTACAAAAAGAGCAAGAAAAATATAACAAAGAAAAAACTAAAGCAGAAAAGAACAAACTGAAATAAAAACTCTAATATATGATAATAAAAATGCAAATGCATACTTGGAATAATTTGATAATAATTTAACCTCCTTACTCTTGATCTTCTTTGATGTCTTTTAAAATTTAGAAAAAACATCTTTTTATTCATACTACAAAACATTAACAAAAATGTAATATAATCTATTTCTAATCGTAATCTAAAAAGTAGATTATGACTAGGTAAGATCAAACTTCAAATGTAACCATTCAAGTGTTTTTTCTTACTTCATGCATGCAAACAACAAGTTTTTGCAAAAATAAAATTGTATATGATACATTAAAACAAAATGAAACACACTACGTACTTTTAAATTGAAAAAGTAAAAATAAAATTATTAACAATATACCTCCCTTGAAACTCTTCCAAATATTTGTCCATAGGATCGTCAAGATAAGGATGTGATTTAGATGTTAGAAAATAATTCAAATAAAGAGGAAATAACAAGTTAGTATTAAATGTTAAATATTTGCAAATGAAAGGGTGTTGTAAAGAAAAAGAAACCATAAATCTTATTTTCAAAAGAATCGAGTGGATAGCAATGAGGAAGATTTCTGAAAAGGATGCATGGCTAGTCAAAATGTATAGATGTAATCTTGAGTGTTATCATTCATGTAAAATGCATTTGGAAATCTGAAATCAATTGTCCAATGAGAAGATAGAACCTCAACCTAATAAGAAATTCAAATAGAGGATCGAAATTTTGAAATTGATTATTGCATGTACTAATTAATGCATTTGGTGAGAGTGTAAAACTTTATTGCTCAAAATGCCAGTGAAGTATGTGCACAAAATCAAAAATAAATTTGAAGAAAGAAAGAAATTGAAAAGAATGAGAGAAAGGTAATTTGTAATAGACATCTATGTTACAAATTATGTTACAACATAGTGGAAATTGGTTTATAGAGATTTCCTTTTTACAAATGATTTTGAATTTAAAATCATTATTGTCCTTGATATTAAAACTACAAGAAGGTATAGTATCATTGTAGGATTGAGAAATCATATTTGATTTATAATAATTGAAATCATAATGAATATAAGAGGAAGTGTTTGAACTGTTATCTTTTTTACTTTCAAAAACAAATTCATTTGAGGATTGGGAATCAATTAAAACAATTTTTGAAGATGAAGAAAAACCAAGTTCAATATTTTCATTGTCATAAATAACTTTATTAGTGTCTTCCTTGGTATTTGATTCTTCATTATAGCTACAAGGAAGAGAAATTAAATACTTAAAACAACTTGTTAATTGATGTTTAGAAGTAAAGCCATTGGATTTAAAGAGAATTAATTTCAATTTAAATTTAACTAAAAAAATGATCTAAGGGCTCACCTTTCTTCCCACGCAATTCAAGTAGATGTTTGCACACATTTTTGTAGTTGTATCTTTAAAAAGACTGAAGGAACATCACTACAAACTCATCCTAGCTATGTACTGAGGCAATCGGAAGTGAAGACACCAATATTTTCCTTCTCCTCTCAATGTATATATGCAAATCCCACCAAGATAAACCTCATCAATATTCAATTTTTGAGAATTTGAAATCAATTAAAAAAGGTGATTGAAGGAAAAAGACTTACCATTCAACTTTACCTTTGACAATGTTTTAAATCCCTTGATTGAAGTAGTGTTTGATTCTGATACACTAAAGCATCTCCAAGGAGGTTTTTTGGAGCTACCCATAATTCAAAGTTTAAAATTATGAAATAAACTTTAGCAAACAATTTAAAACAGATCCTGCTTCGAGTGCCAAAAAAGTTGATTGCAAAAAATGGTCTAATCAACATTTTAATGGTAGACCACTGAGTCAAGAACTTAAGGTAATTCCTTGTCCATTGAAATGGTGGTTCCAACTAGTTCAATTGGGTACATTTACTGGTTCTCTAAATCTTTGTTGGCTTATAATATCTCTATTCTCTCACCAACAGAGAAAGAATATGACTCTCTTGTTGCTAGCTTGGCAAGAATGTAATCCCATAAGATGATTTGGGGCTCAACCAAACCATATCTAATGCTTTTACTCTTCAAGAAGAGGAATTCTAGAAATATGGCCTATAAACTAAATGCAAATCTAACTCTATATTCCCTAAGACTATGTCTATTGGATGAAGGATTAGTTCTCCATGAAACCAAGAGAAAGGCTAATAATAATTTGGATTTTAGCATGAAAATATTATGATGAATATCTAGTTAAAGAAATAGTTAATTTAACTAACATTGTAATTTCTTCTCATGTAATGTTTAACAAAACAATTAATCATAACTACTAAATCATGAACATTAGGAAGTAGTTCACATAATGTTACTCATTATTAAATTAGGATAAGATAGTAGATTTCTAAGTAAATGGTTACTCATAAATCTAATCTTGATAAGTAATGGAAAGAGATAAATGATAATAAAAAAATGTACTAAAGATCACATAGCTAATGTACAATATAAGAATCAATATTGTCAGTAGTACACAATATAAATTCCATAGACATAATTCTGCTACCAAAACATATCCCCATTTGTTATTAAAAATAATAATATCTTTATATAAGCTAATCAAACCTCCCCTTCTTATGAATACAAGATTTGATCTTCAACAAGCCTCCTCCAAGTCGTGAACCCTGTTGATAGAAACAACAACTACAATACTACAAACTCTGCTTCTCTTTACATGATGCAGGAGCATCTAGAACATCTTCATGGGTAAATATGGAATAAAATGGGGATAGAATTTCTATGTATTTTTAGTTAAAATTAGGATAAAAATAGGGAATAAAGCTCCATGCTTTAAATCATTGTGTAAAAAGAGAAAAAAACCTGCTTTTTCTAGGAGATAAGGCCTGATCTATTCCTATGTATATATCCATTATTATTATAAATAAAGGGGCAGCTGAGCTCTCATCTAATCGAAGAGGGAGAGGCGTGCCAAAAGTATCATGATTTCATTTCCTCTCAGCGTTTCCATGAATAATCGATTTTTGTTTCGCTGATCTGTGTATTCAATATTTTAACTGTGCATTAAAGGGTTGAATCGGAGTTGTTGTGTGGCCACATATACATTGTTTGTATTGACTGTGTGCATATCATGATTTCTGTCTGCGGCATATTCAGATATTGTCTAAACTGCCGGTGGAGAGGATTGTATTAAAATTTGAATGGGTTCCGCATGCATATATATATGACAGTGTATTAATTCTGAATAGTTTATTATTCAATTAATAAATCCAAGGCTGATTTCCCTGTGTTAGCTCGAAGACAGTGTTTTATGTAATTGCATGTTCTGTCAACAATTCTATCCAGAAGATTATTGTGTGAAGTCATTTGTTATGTTGTTGGAGGCCGACAGCCAGGACGTAGTGACAGAGTGTAACCTACGAATAAGGTCAGACCGTAATCGATGAATGGTTCATCATGATCGGGTATCAGTGTATCCTGATTTAAAAGTGTGAAGATTCAGGTTGAACCAAGGCGAATTCTCCTGCGCTTGACACAACTGATCCTAGGTTCGAAGACAGTGTTATACGCGTGGGAAAGACAGTGTATTCCTTTTATAATTCCTGGTAATTATAACCCTATGTGCGCGGTGTTGTTGATTATAACTTGTGTGTAGGATTTATAAAAGGATATAAATCGTGGTCTTCACAACGATTGGCATAAAAAAGCATGCGCTGGTCTTTTCTTGTGTGCATAGGTGTATGTTATTCACATTTATTTCTTAATGTGATTCTCCATCAGTGTACAGTTGTCGATTAAGCGGATCCAACGGAGAGCTGTGCACCTACCTTATAATTGGTTTTGCATGCACTGTAGTTAACTTTGTATGTGAATTAAAATTCACGGTGCTGTGTGGTTCTTCTCTCTAAAATTGTTTCCAAGAGCGTTTCAACATCAAATCAATTTAATGCTTCAGTTCAATGAAGAAAAATCATGAATATCAAAAACTAACTATAAAAGTTGAGCTCGAGTTTACAAAGTGGATGAGCAGCTTCGTTAGGGATGTGATTGTTTAATGATCAAACGTTAAATATTGAGATTGCTAACCGGTGATAGTTAGTATATGATGATCCTAGTTATGTGCAGGTTTGCCCTGCATCAAGTGGTATCAGAGCGGGAACAGCTTTTTTTGAAGGTTCAAGTTTTTTTGTTAATTGCATGTGATGATTTTTGGACTCATGAATATTGATTTACAGGAATAGTGAAGAAATCTCAGCGGAAAGAAGGAGAAGTGAATGTGGCAAAGTTGCAGATGGGAGAAGCCTACAGGAGTAGTAGAGGATGCTCAAAAGGTTCGAGCAGAGAACCAATGATTACCAAGAGACCAGATCTGGAGGGAAGGATTGGTGAGGTAAGTGGCAGCAAAAGAGTTTGTTGTGGGAGAGGCTTCATGCAACTGATAGTGGAGCAACTCATGGCGAAGGAGATGACTACTAAAAGTCATAAAGGAGAAAGCAGAGGTTCAAAAAGAAGCCACAGAGATGAGATGACTATAGGAGTTCGAGAAAGAAAGATTGCAAAAATAAAGGCAGAGTTGCAGGCACTGGAAGAACAGCTGCAGGAGCAGGAAAAGCAGAAAGGAAAATGGATCTTTCCACTAAAGGGAAAGAGAGTGATTTGGCGACAATTGCAGAGGAGGTTGAGGCAAATTCTGATTGCCTTGGTGAGAAAGGGACTTAGAATTCTTGTTCTAGAGAGGAAATTTGAAAATCCCACATGCAGATTGGTTCAAAGGAAACTGTTGAAGGAAGCAGTGAGGACTAAAAAGACTTGCAGTTTAAAAACTGATGAGTTGTGTATGTTTGCAGGTGATGTGATTACAGGTGTTGAGCAGGATGTGCCATCTTATGAAATTGTTACAGCACAAGAGGAAGTTATTGTAGATGCAGAAGAAGTGAATCAATCTGAAGCACAGATAAAGGAAGTAACAGTTGATACTGAGAGTTTATGTATGAATGCAGGTGATGATGAGGTGCTTCAGCGATGCTATAGAGAGATTGCATTGTTAGAATACTGGCTGGAGAATCCACAGTATGACAGGGAAATTGCAGAAGAAAGAGTCTAATGCAGTGAACCAGAAGAAAAAGTTGCAGATGAAGTTGCAGATGAAATTGTAGATGAAATTGCAGGTGATGAGCCAAAGCATGTTGCAGAGGGACATGAAGTTTGGGAGGTAGCAACATCTATGGCGACAGCAGTAGCAACATCTATGGCGACAGCGGTAGCAACATCTATGGCGATAGCAGCAGCAACATCCATAGTGACAGCTTAGACAACAGTGATAGCAACAAAAGAGGCACTGAAGCCTTGTGATTTTTATTCTAACAATTGTTTTGTGAGTACAGGTATTACTGAAGAAGCTGGAGAAAGTCTGCTAGACAAAGAAATTAAAATGATGATGCGGAGGATGATGAAGGAGTCATGGAAGAGGCCAGCACCAGTGAAGCAAAGGAGCAGCAGCAAGAGGAAGACAACAGAAGATTGCAAAAGTGTAGCGAGTGGAGAAAAGCAGCATAAGGTATGGAGACCTCGAGAAGAACAACAGAAAAAAGCAGTGAAAAATGGAAACTTGCAGCACAAGTTATGGGATCCAGGCACATGATCAAGAGATCATGATTAATTTTAAGGTTGGGTGTATGATGCAGGAGAATCTAGAACATCTTCATGGGTAAATATGGAATAAAATGGGGATAAAATTTCTATGTTTTTTTTGTTAAAATTAGGATAAAAATAGGGAATAAAGCTCCATGCTTTAAATCATTGTGTAAAAAGAGAAAAAAACCTGCTTTTTCTAGGAGATAAGGCCGCATCTATTCCTATGTATATATCCATTATTATTATAAATAAAGGGGCAGCTGAGCTCTCATCTGATCAAAGAGGGAGAGGCATGCCAAAAGTATCATGATTTCATTTCCTCTCAGCGTTTCCATGAATAATCGATTTTTGTTTCGTTGATCTGTGTATTCATTATTTTAACTGTGCATTAAAGGGTTGAACCGAAGTTGCTGTGCGGCCACATATACATTGTTTGTATTGACTGTGTGCATATCATGATTTCTATCTGCGGCATATTCAGATATTGTCTAAACTGCCGGTGGAGAGGATTGTATTAAAAGTTGAATGGGTTCCGCATGCATATATATATGACAGTGTATTAATTCTGAACAGTTTATTATTCAATTAATAAATCCAAGGCTGATTTCCCTGTGTTAGCTCGAAGACAGTGTTTTATGTAATTGCATGTTCTGTCAACAGTTCTGTTCGGAAGATTATTGTGTGAAGTCATTTGTTATGTTGTTGGAGGCCGACAGCCAGGACGTAGTGATAGAGTGTAACCTACAAAGAAGGTCAGACTGCAATCGATGAATGGTTCATAATGATCGGGTATCAGCGTATCCTGATTTAAAAGTGTGAATATTCTGGTTGAACCAAGGCGAATTCTCCTGCGCTTGACACAATTGATCACAGGTTCGAAGACAGTGTATTCCTTTTATAATTGTTGGTAATTATAACCCTGTGTGCACGGTGTTGTTGATTATAACTTGTGTGTAGGATTTATAAAAGGATATAAATCGTGGTCTTCACAACGATTCACATAAAAAAGCATGCGCTAGTCTTTTCTTGTGTGCATAGCTGTATGTTATTCACATTTATTTCTTAATGTGATTCTCCATCAATGTATAGTTGTGGATTAAGTGGATCCAACAGAGAGATGTGCGCCTACCTTATAATTGGTTTTGCATGCGTTGTAGTTAACTTTGTATGTGAATTAAAAGAAACGGTGCTGTGTGGTTCTTCTCTCTAAAATTTTTGCCAAGAGCGTCTCAACATCAAATCGATTTACTGGTTCAGTTCAATGAAGAAAACTCATGAATATCAGAAACTCACTATAAAAGCTGAGCTCGAGTTTACGAAGTGGATGAGTAGCTTGGTTAGGGATGCGATTGTTTAATGATCAAACATTAAATATTGAGATTGCTAACCGGTGATAGTTAGCATATGATGGTCCTAGTTATGTGCAGGTTTGCCCTACATCATTACACAACTCAGAATTGAAAGAGACGAAACCCCAATCACATAAATTGCAGATCCATGAAAGAATATCCTATTCTAATAATGCCTCTCTATTATATTCTCTACCCTATCTCGTGCATTTTTTCCCTCTCGAACTCATCCAAGAAGTCATATTTATATAGGGATAATTAATAACAATCCCCCCATATCTATCAACAAAAGAGTTTATTAAAATAATATAGAACTGGAGGTTATGCTTCTGTTGGAACTACGGTTGAATATAGATTTCCATGGTTAAGAAAATTCCCATCTTGGTTAGTGCTCTCATAATATTGTATAGTTTTCTTTGAACAGATAGGTGGAATTCACACGCACAATGATCTTTGAATAATAACTTCAACATCACATTCCCATTTTAAGTTTTCTTTGCACGAGTTGGAGGAGTTTCTTCAAGAATGTTGACTAGATGTGTTAATTCTAATTGGCTCTATATGACTCTCTATTATAAAAGAAAATAAAATCAGTTTTAAATAGAGGATTTTTTATTAAAATGCTGAAACCAAGTCAAAATGCTATAACACATATAAAGCATCATTTATGACATGAGACCCTTTTTAAATTAATTAAGTGTTCTTTTATTTATATGTGGTAAAAGATTAGTGGTATCGGAGGTGATTATGTAGGCGAAAAAGTTGCGGGAACAAAGGTATGTTAGAGATTTTCTGATATCGGGAATTTATAATGTGGTTACATACGAGAGTTCAAATATGAAGTGGATGTGATATCTATATAGACTAGAATTAATACCATATCGGGTCTGACACATCAGATCTTGACACATATTAGAGGTCTAGTATCGGAAATTTTATATGGGGGTTGAAAAGAGTGACAACCGATAGGAAGTTCTTATATGGATAGGAGTGGTTTATCGGATAATTGGAGGATTAGGAATATCGAAGATTAGTGATATTAGGATATCAGAGTATCGGGAATGTCCTATATCGGAGTTTAGAAGGATTTATTATGAGAATATTGGCATAGTGCCATATTTGAATATCAGTGATCAGAGGGATATGAATATCGAATGTCGGAGAGGCAAGGTGTATCGACATATCAGAGAGGGAGGTTATATCACTATCAAAGATTGGAGGGAGTGTTGTACTAGAGTTTTTAAAATCTTGTTCATTCAAAAATCTCTTATAAGTTTTGACCCTACTGGGAGCGGGACTAAGGATGTGGTAGGTGGGTCCTCCCATTGGCTATATGGTCCTACTTTGGGTTTTGATTAATTTTGAATATATGCCATAAGCCATATAAATATGAGTTCAGACTTTGAATATTTTTAATATAGCTCTAATAGTGTATCTATATCTATATCTATATCTATATATATATATATAATATATATATATATTAGTATATATATTTATATATCTATATAGATATATATATATATATATGTCACTTGTTTTTAGCCTTTAGTTATGACCCTTTTTAATGTGAAGGTTTAAATATGCTTTAACATAACCATTACAATAAGCTTGACTCCAGCTCTGTAATGCATGATACAAAATAAGAAAATAAAGATTAAAATATAAAGTTAAAAAAACTTTTATTTACAAAGAGACAAATTTATAAAATAAAAGGTAGAATACATTATATAACGCCAAAGTAGTGAAAAACATCCAATCTTCAATTAGGCATTATTTACAAACCAAATGTCCAAATGAGATCAAAAAAAGTTTGATATAAAAAACAAATCGAACTCATCATAGAAATCCAATTTCTTAATAGTTAGATAGTAATATGGCCAATAATTCAATTAAAGGGTTCCTATAATGATAATTAAGTGAGTAATGGGGGGGTTGTGTTTTTACCACAACAATAGGTTATAGGATAAGCTAGCTTGGAAAAATCCTCTATGAACCTGCGATAATAATCGGTCAATGGCATAAATAATATTATGTCAACTACGTCCTTCAGTATTTGCCAATTAAGAATGGCCTTCACTTTCTCAAGGTCCTATAATATCCCTTCCTTGGATATCACGTGACCGAAATACTATATTTAATTTTGGAAAAAATCACATTTATTGAGTTTTATATGCAACTAGTTTTCTCATAAGGTTCACAATATAATTTCCAAATTTGTTTGTTTTCTTATAATTTTTTAGAGTACACTAATATGTCATCAATGAAAATTAACACAAACTTGTGTAGAAATTTGTTGAAAACATTATGCATTAGGCACATGAATGTGACTACTGCGTTTGTGAGCCCTAATAGTAGGACTTTAAACTCACAGTTTCCATACCGTGTTCTAAATGTTGTCTTTGGTATTTGTTATTCTATGATTCTCAATTGGTGATAACCAAACCATAGATCCATTTTATAAAACAAGGTTTCCCCTTTCACTTGGTCGAAGAGATCATCAATAATGGGTAAAGAGTATTTATTTTTTATTTTTAGCTTTTTTAACTCTCGATAATCGGTACACAACCTAAATGTTCCATCTTTTTTCTTAAGGAAAAGAACTAGCATTCCCCATTGGGATACAATAGGTCTTATATACCCTTTACTCAACAACTCTTATAGTTGAATTTTTAGTTCTGTAAGTTCTAGTACCATTATTCCATATGGGGATTTATACACTAATGTTTCACCCAACATTAATTCTATGTTAAAATTTTATCTCTCTCTTGGGAGGTAATCTAGGATTTACGTTTGTAAAAAATCTTGGAAATATCTTACTACATCCAAATCCTCTATCAATCTAGTTGTTCCATTTTAATATTGATTTTACACTTTGACAATAGACAATAGACACCCTTTCCTGACTTCTTTTTTTGGTTGTACTATTGATATTTTTCACAACAAAACATGCATGGGAGTACATATTATTACCTATGTTTCACCAACATCCATCATATAGGTAACCATTTTATCAAGACAACGAATTATATCTCTATGGCCTTCTAGCCAATCCATACTAGTTAGGAAATCGTAGGAACATTATAGAAGCATATTTAGATTGATTTTACTTTGTATCCCATCCAACATGATTGGGAAAGCTTTCACCAAACTAGTGACTCTCCTTTCACTTTTACTAAAACTTTGATTTTGTCGCCCTTTTGCAAGATGCGTGTACTATTCTATGCCTCCTCCTTATTTGACTAAGTTTTTAAGCTTTCATTTCTTTATTTTTCTTGCTTATAACAGACCCTATACTTTCGGTGAACCTCATCGATGGTATTAGTGTTTTCGTATTCCATTCCTTCTTTAAAAGAGGGCAGCAAACAACTCAAAAATCATTGAATATTTACTTTTTCTTCTTTAATATAAGGCATATAATATAAAAAACTTATAAATTTAGTTATTAGATCATCCATAGACATATGTCCCAAAATTTAATCATGGTACTCCTTTGTGTAGTCATCAAAATATCACTCTATGAGGTACTTTTTTTTGAACAATCACTAGAAGTATTCCAAATTAGCTTCCTTCCCCTACAAGTTGTCGACTGTTCACACTTCCTCCAACCATAGGCATGCTTTCCCTTGTAGTTGGTAGGTGGCTAATTTTTCTTTTAAATTATTGATATAGTCGTATACCTAAAATTACTAGTTTATATTCAACAACTATGCCTCTGCAACTTCTTCTAATTCTCCATCATAAGCTGGAAGTCTAATTTTTCTTAATTCTCCATGCATTTCCACTTTCATTTTCTTTCCCAATTTATGTTGAATTTTATATATGTTGCTCTCTTCTTTCACAATTCTTCCTCTTTAAATTTTCCCTTCCTCCTCCTCTATCTTCCATTGAAGAATTTTTTCCCTGTCTCCACCCTCTTTCATTACCTCCACTTTTCTAAAATTTTCCTATCAATAAATGTTTTGATTATTTGTTCCTGCTCTAGATTAGCCTTTAAAATTTAGTCATGGCCAACATAGAGGTTAATCATTTAAGTGTGTAGTTTTCTCAATATTTCCAACAATATTTTGTTATGATCTTGTGCTTTCTAGCCCAAATGAACATAAATCTCATCTTCACCAAGATGAGTTCCATCATGAGGTTCTTCCATGCTACTTATTTTCCCAAATCTTCCCTTTATGTATCAGTTATGCAAATTTAAAAAAAATCATTTAGAAAAAGGTAGAAATTTAAAATGGAAGTCATAATTGGCCCAAGGCCTTAGTTTTCAAACCTTTGATCTAATACCATATTATAACACCCCTTCAGGAAATACCTTTCCCGGCCTTTTTTTTTGTAAGCAATATATAAAGACAACAATCATATCTTTTTGCTTATAAGATTCTTGATTAGATACAATATCATATATATTTCATCCTTTGGATTTTCTTTTACTAATGACAATTCATTAAGATGGTGTGTTTTCTCGCATAATGCATCTACATAGAACATTTATACCTAGAAAAACTTAGTCCTTTTCACTTTGGCAACATTTTACTTGTTTCCAACTATTTACACATCATTTGTCTAGGCATGTTAGTAGTTTCCTCTACTTTGTCAACTCTTCTAATAAATAATTCTATTATGTACTTTTTACAGCTCAATCTCTCTATTTTGCCCAATTGTCAAACCATAGTTCCATGTTTTTTATAATACATACATACATAAACATACATACATACATACATACTAATACATACATACATACATCAATATAATACATATACATATATACATATACATATACAATAAAAAAAACATATATATATATATAATATATATTGTAATCTTTCCATTTAATATATGATCGTACCAATTATTAGTTGAATGCATAAGGTGTTAATATTTTTTCTTTTGTTGGTCTGACCCACAGGGATTTGAACTTTGAATCTCATGCTTTACATATTACTTCATAACAAGGTGATCACCAATTGAGTTACACCCATGGGCCATAAAATCTTAAGGCTTGTCCAAATATTTTTGTTTGTTTTCGTGTTAGACATATATCTTCTTTGTTTTCTATATATGCATGGATACAATAAACTCTATCCCTTATACCCTTGAGTACTAGAGAATAACTATCGATTCCTTAAATTTATTAATGATTCTACTCTAATTTCATCACTTCACTACAAATATCTTTGGTAAAATGGATTTTAACACTTATAATTATGGTATAAGGTTTATGTGGCAATATATTATTTACAACTATGTTCAACCTATATATTTTTATACTTTTATACTTTTTGATGAGTTTAGACTCTCGCCAGTTATGTGACCTTTTATGTTTTGAGTACATCTTGGGATTGTTGACATTAATGGTGCATTGTTGAGGTGTCGAACATCGACGATCCTCACACATTAGGTTATTGATCAATGCTGGATGATTTTCTTGTTGATGTTTAAGTAACTACCTACCCTATCACTATTGGTGGTCCTCATTTTCTTTGTCTCTCTCCTAAGTGAGCTCTCTGCAACTAGTTTTCATTTATTGAATTTTAACCGACATAATTCCTTTCTACAAGTATTTATTGTTCCCTAGCAATCACACTAGGTAAATTTTCATGGAAAGAGGTTCATTAGTTGCGGTTCTATTGAAGAAACACTATTAGGTTAGTGTCTCTTTTCTGTGGGTACTTTCTTGCAAGTGATTGACTATTATTTAATTTTATAAATGTTCTCTCATTGGATAGGTGCCCTTCCTTTCAATTCATGTGATTATAGTTATGAGGGTTGTTCTTACTGTCTACATCTCTTATCATTTTAGGAAAATCCGTAAGTTTATAATCTTTTTGAAACTTTGTGTCAAGTTGCATACAAAAAAGGTCTTTGATAGACATGTTTCTAATCGAGCCCATGAATTGTTATGCCTATATGTATCTAGGTAAGTTTCGAACTAGCACCAAGGCACAATCTTATTGCGAATTTACATCAGATTCATGGTATTTCTTCTTCCACTTTTATGTAACATTTTGATATTGGTGATATGTTTCGAACATTATGGAGCTAAGAAAAACTCATTTAGGGCTCACTTTGTTGATAGGCACTACTCCCTTTTCTATGGATTTTATTTTTTCATTGATAGATTCTAATTTCCCTCCTTGCATGTAGGTAATAACTAGTCGTGGAGGTAATATGTTATGGATATCTCTCTCAACATTACCCTTGGAGTTTTAATCTTGCCCATTGTTATCCAGGTTCTCATATGAAATATTTTTTCTTATTTATATACTAGGTTTCCTGACCATGGGGAAAGTCCCCTTAATGCTATATCTAGTTCATATGCTCGTAGGACTTGAATCCCTAATGACTTAAAATAGGTTTCTTTCTAATAAAAACCTGAAGGGGATTTCATTCTTATCATTTTTATGTTATGTAATTGGTTGAAATATTGTCCATAAACAACCAACAATGTTAGCCTTTGTAGCCTAAACATTTTTTTTTATATATAAATAAAAATGGTCGATTGTAAACTTTACTCTTCATGTTTAAATTTAAACTTTTGTTTATTATAGTCTCTAGTTCTAACAAAAATGTGTAGTTGTTTTTCTAAAGAATATTTTAACTATTATTTCAATTCCATAGTAAATTATTTGGATCATATGGTTGTATCGTAAGGGTTTGTTTCTTGTTTAAAGTTCAATAGAAATGGTTTTTTCTTTTCTTTGCAATTTATCAATAGAAACAAGCGTATTATCCCAATACCCTAATTATGTGCCCTTGTTATAGGTCATGGATGATTTCAATAGAGCCCCATAGGCTCTTCAGAATTTCTTTTCAATATCTAACTTATAGAAATTACTTTGTATAATTATAAAAGGAGTAAAATTAGTTATAAATGTTCTTTTTTTCTAATTGATATTATTCTATATTATTACTTATTTTGTATAGTTTGTAGTTAGAAGTACTTATTTATGCATTTATATAACATTTCACAAACATCATGTTACTACTTAATTTAATCCAAAATATAAATGTATAACCTATCATGGGGGCTATTATAGTTTCTTTCAGAACTATCCATTTTTGAATTTAGGACTGATTCCCAAAGGAAAGATAGACATTACTCTTCTCTATCAATTTCGAAGGTGTCTAACCCATATTAAAACTATGTAAATATTTATTGGAGTTTTTTTTCTTTTAACACATTTTATTTTTTTTAAAACATTCTCCCTTTCTCTAGCCAACCCCTATCTAAATCAACACGTTTAAGCTACAGTCTATTTTTTTGCAAAAACACTAACCTACCTCCTCCTGCAACATGTTAATGTTGAAAATGCAACAAGATGATGGAGCTTAGTGAAAAGAAGTCGCCTTCAATAAGTGGGCCCACAGGCTATTTTTGGTGCAAAGTCTATTTTTAGACTATGTCTATTTTTAGACATATGGATCACGGTCTATGAGTTGCAGGATGCTATTTATGGATGATTGGTCATGTTGGTAAAAGTAGATGGACCTCTATTTTTAGACATATGGGTGGAGTCTATTCTTAGACTACGAGTCAAAAAAATAGAACAGTCGAATATTATTAGCTCTTAATAATATTTGGACTATAAACATTATCTTATCCTCTTGTAGCACTTCAGTTCGAGCTACAGATGTGGCACATGCAACTGCAACAAGGAAATACTCTTTTCCTATGGGTTAGTTGAGCTATTGCATGATGGACTTCAGTTAGAACTCAAGTGATTGAGTTTGGTGGAGTTGATTGAGGAGTTGATGGAGCTGTGTTCAGTTTGACTTAGTTGAACTAGTTGTATTTAGTCTAATTGAGAAATACACTAGTGATGAGTGGTGTGAATTAATTATTAATTAATTCACTAATTATTAACTCATAAATCAACTAAAGAATACATCAGTTAACCCAATGCATGGATAGTTCAGTGGAGACAAGTGTTAGAGGTGGGTGAAAGGGTGAGACTACTATTAGTTGTGACTATAGTTGTGCATGAGATTTGCACAATCATTGATTGAGATTGCCATTGAGGATTGCGCAGTACAAGCCAAAGGGATTTCGAACTTGGAACTCATCTATTCTCAACTTGGACTGCACAGTAGAGGCAGACAAACATTGGAGGAGATTTCAACCCGTGGCTTGTTCAGATCTGAGCTAATTTGTGTGTAGCATGTGGAGATAGTACTGAGTACTTGTGAGGAGTATTGTACTATGTATTGTTACATGTTCTCTATCCTTATAATATACAGATAGTTGGGGGTTTTCAGCTGTATGCTTTCCCCATTACATACTGTGTTGATATGTGTGATTGATGTTTCAATGTGCACATGTGATTGTTTTTTTTTAATTCCGCAAATTGATGATCAATGGTAGAGGAGGTTATGTATTATGCATGCATTCCAAAAATAGTGTATAATCAAGATAATCTATATGAATAAGTGTTATATTATTCAAATTTCTACATGTTATCAGATCAAAGTTGATCATCAGATCTATTATTCAGAAAGTGATTACATTTTATTTCATCACGCAGAGTCTGTAATCAGGCTAGGTAGCCTCTAGATTCATCCTTCTTTTGTAAGGTGAGATATTTGGTAAATTACCATACAATCAATCTCTGTACGAGAAATACTTTGTTCTCACAAATTTTAGATCAGAAGAGGCTGAGTTTTGAGCTGGTGGAATTCAAATTTGCAACAGTGTTTTCTTGGTGTCAAAGTTGAAATGTCTTTCAACAGATTGCGATTGGAGTATGCCCTTGAAGGCAGCTCCAATTATATTGCATGGAAAGACAGGATGGAGGTGATGTTAGATGAAAATGGGTTGAAGGAGTTCATAGATGTTGAAGTCCCAAAGCCTACTGATGCTGCTCAAGTTGAGGCTTGGCAAAAGAAGACAACAAAGTGTCGAAGGACTCTATTGGAGGGTGTGAAGGATCACATTGTATCCAGCCTACATGGAAAGGCTTCTCCATACTTGATGTCGAAAGTGCTGAAAGATTTATTCCAAAGCAAGAGTGACCAGAGGAAGTTGGCACTCAAGGATAAACTGAGAAACATTAAGTGTGAGAAAAGAGACAGTATGCCCAAGTATCTCATGAAGTTCACCCAATGCTGGGATGAGCTGGGAAGTGTGGGGGTGATTGTCGATGATGAGGTTTTAGTGAGCTTGGCTCTCCTTGGTCTTCCAAAGAGTTGGCATTCCTATCAGGACTCTATCAATGGTCAGGAAAAATTGCCAGGATGGGAGAGACTTTGGTCAGATCTTGTGCAATAGGAGATCAGGTGGAATACGAGGAAAGGATCTTCATCAAAGGCATCTGATGAAGAAAATTGTGCTTTGGATGCCAAAGCAAAGAAGGGGAAGAACAAGAAAGCTTCTCATTCAGATGCAAAAGGCAAGAAGTAGGACATGTCCAAGGTGAAGTTCTTTCACTGTCACCAACATGGACATTATGCCACAAATTGTCCGTAGAAGAAGAAAAATAAGCAAGCCACTAGATCTGCAGTGGGAGAGGCCTTAGCCTCACAGTTTGAGCTAGATTTTTCATTGATCGCAAGCTTGGTATCAAGCTTGATGGGATTGGTATGGTTCTTGGATAGTGGTGCGTCTTTTCACATGACAGGATATCAAGATTTTTTTTTGATCTGGATGAGAAAGATCTTGGAGTGCACATCGAGATGGGCGATGATGGTAGATACAGTGTGACCGGTATTGGTACCATTTCCTTTGAGAGGGAGTCTGGTAAATCCTTCGTATTGAAGGAAGTGATGCATGTTCTAGGATTGAAGAAGAATCTTATCTCTGTGGCGATGTTAGAAGACAAGGGATATGATGCTGTCTTTAGCGAGGGAAAGGCTTTCCTGCGCAGTAAGACAACTGGAGAAACCTGGAAGATAGGGTTCGAGTCAAGAATCTTTATCAATTGCATGTATATGGCTATGCAGCAATGGCATGCAAGGTAGAAGGAGTGGTGAGTCGGGATGATGGTGAGTTGTGGCACCAGAGATTGGCCCACCTTCACCACGGAGCTTTGAACATACTGCATCATATTTCTATTGGGCTTCCTAAAGGCACTCTTGCACAATCAGATAAGTGCAAGGGGTGTACTTTGGGAAAATTTGTGAAAGCCACCTTTCACGAGAAGGATAGTCATGCCACGACGATCCTTTAGAGAATTCACACAGACGTGTGTGGACCTTTCTCAGTAGATTCGACAACAAAGCACAAATACTATGTGATATTTGTTGATGATTTCTCTCAAAAGTGTTGGATCTTCTTCATGCAGAAGAAGAGCGAGACATACTCAAAGTTCTGTGAGTTCAAAGCACTGGTCGAGAAGGAATCAAGGAAGAAGGTGAAGGCTCTTAGGAGCAAAAATGGTGGTGAATTCATCTCTGGTGAGTTCAAGGACTTCTACAATGCAGAAGGGATTTGATGAGAGCTCATAGCTCCCCATAACCCACATCAGAACGGGGTTTCTGAGCGTAAGAACAGAACGATTGTGGGTGTTGTACGGGCGATGTTGCATGATCAGGGCCTACCCCTTCACTTGTGGGTGAAGGCATGCAACACTGTAGTATATGTGCAAAACCTTTATCCTTACAAGATACTTGGCATGAGTACACCTGAGGAGGCCTATTCTGGTAAGAGGCCTGATATTTCCCATTTGAGGATTTTTGGTTCTCCTTTTTACATGCATGTGACCAAGGATGTGAGGAAGAAGCTGGAGCCGACCGTAGAGGTTAGGATACTTGTGTGGTACACTGATATGCCCCACAAATATTGTTTGTATTTGCTAAACAGTCGCAAGACTCTTATGCAACGGGATATCAAATTTCAGGAGGAGAATGCCATGAAGTGTTCACTTGAGAGGGAGCCACACTTGCATGCAGATGAGGAGCTATTAGTTCCTGAGGATGAGCTTCAGGATGTGGATCAGCCACAAGATGAAGTTCATGGAGTGGAAGAGAACACTCATGCAGTGCCAACCATCAGAGTGTGAAAGCGCACTACAGAAGCTAAGCGACTGGTTCAAGATGCAAAGAAGGTTGTAGGACAACCTACAGCACAGCGGCAGACCGAGATAGTCACTTGATCGGTACACTGGATACATGGCTCTTGTGAGAAAATGTGTCGTGATTGAGCCGTTCTCTTTTGAGGAAGCTGTGGAGGATCCTGCATGGGTAGATGCCATGGTGGAAGAGCACGATTTGATTGTCAGAAACAGTGCATGGGAGATTATCCCAAGACCGGAGGGGAAATTACTGGTGGGTTCGAGATGGATCTATAAAGTGAAGCAGGCAGCTGACAGGAGTGTGGAGAAGTAGGCAAGATTTGTTGCCCAAGGCTTCTCACAAATAGAGGGGATCGATTATGAAGAGACATTTGCACCTGTCACAAGTTATTCTTCCATACGGATGATTCTTTCTCTCCCAGTGCAGATGGGGTGGCACATCCATTAGATGGATGTGAAGATTGCGTTCCTCAATGGAGTCATTGAGGAGGAGGTGTACATAGAGGAGCCCGAAGGTTTCGAGATCTTCAGCAGTGAGTCGCATGTGTGCAGGCTCAAGAGACCATTATATGGGTTGAAACAAGCACCTCGTGCTTGGTACACACGGATAGACAATTATTTCACCGGACTTGGATTCTCCAAGAGTGAGGTGGATCCTAACCTATACCAGATTGTGGTAGACGGTAAGTTGTTGATCATTGTACTTTATGTAGATGATTTGATTTTGACGGGAGATGAGCCATTGATACTTGCATGCAAGGAGGATCTTGCTAGAGAGTTTGAGATGAAGGACTTGGTCCTTCTCCATTATTTCCCGGGATTGGAAATTTGGCAGCGCAGTGAAGGACTATTTGTTTCTCAAGGTAAGTATGCCCGAGAGATACTCGAGAAGTTCAACATGCATGGCTGCAAGCCTGTTGATACTCCTCTTCCTGGAGGTTGGAGGAAGGAGGATGCTACTTCAACGGAGGTAGTGGATGCCACTGTTTATCGACAGTTGGTGGGGTCGCTTATGTATCTAGTCAATACATGACCTGATATATGCTATGCTGTTAACTAGCTTTAACAAGCTATGGTTAAGCCAACCAAGCTCTTCTGGAAGGCAGGCAAGCATGTATTGCGCTATCTCAGAGGCACATCAGGATATGGATTATAGTACAGACAGGAGGATGAGGTGAAGCTATGTGGCTTCACAAATGCAGATTGGGCAGGGAGCCCAACGGATAGAAAGAGCACATCTTGAGGGATCTTCAGTTTCAGCTCGACAGTAGTTTCTTGGTACAACAGGAAGAAGAGATCTGTGGCACTCAGTTCAGCAGAGGCCGAGTATATGGCAACAAGTTTGGTTGCATGCGAGGCTATATGGATGGGGAAGATCCTGGTCGGGTTGTTCGGGTCACACTTGGAGCCTACTGTGATTTATTGTGATAACAGGAGTTGCACTAAAATCTCTGCTAATCCAGTATTTCATGATAGATTCAAGCACATCGACATCAGATACCATCATATCAGATATTGTGTGCAGCAGAGAAGCATGTTACTTTCATACATTCCCATGGAGGATCGGGATGTTGATATCTTGATGAAGGCGCTCACCAGGAGAAAATTAGAATACCACAGAGGCAGGATAGAGGTTGCAGATAATCCATATCTTGTTGAGAGGGAGTGTTGAAAATGCAACAAAATGATGGAGCTTAGTGAAAATAAGTCGCCTTCACTAAGTGAGCCCGCAGGCTATTTTTGGCGCACAGTCTATTTTTAGACATATGGATCGTGGTCTATGAGCTACAGGATGATATTTATGGATGATTGGTCATGTTGGTAAAAATGGATAGACCTCTATTTTTAGACATATGGGTGAAGTCTATTTTTAGACTGCCAGCCAAAAAAATAGAACAGTCGAATATTATTAGCTCTTAATAATATTTTGACTATAAAAATTATCTTATCCTCTTGCAACACTTCAATTCGAGCTACAGATGTGGCACATGCAACTGCCAGAAAGAAATACGCTTTTCCTATGGGTTAGTTGAGCTATTGCATGATGGACTTCAGTTAGAACTCAAGTGATTGATTTTGGTGGAGTTGATTAAGGAGTTGATGCAGTTGTGTTCAGTTTGACTTAGTTGAACTAGTTGTATTTAGTCTAACTGAGAAATACACTAGTGATGAGTGGTGTGAATTAATTATTAATTAATTCACTAATTATTAACTCATAAATCAACTAAAGAATACATCAGTTAACTCAGTGCATGGACAATTCAGTGGAGACAAGTGTGAGAGGTGGGTGAAAGGGTGAGACTACTATCAGTTGTGAATATAGTTGTGCATGAGATTTGCACAATCATTGATTGAGACTGCCAATGAGAATTGTGCAGTACAAGCCAAAGGTATTTTGAGCTTGGAACTCATCTATTCTCAACTTGGATTGCGCAGTAGAGGTAGGCAAACATTGGAGGAGATTTGAACCCGTGGCTTGTTCAGATCTAGGCTAATTTGTGTGTTGCATGTGGAGATAGTACTGAGTACTTGTGAGGAGTATTGTACTATGTATTGTTACATGTTCTCTATCATTATAATATACAGATAGTTGGGGGTTTTCAGCTATATGCTTTCCCCATTACATACTATGTTGATATGTGTGATTGATGTTTCAATGTGCGCATGCGATTGTTTTTTTTAATTCCGTAAATTGATGATCAATGGTAGAGGAGGTTATGTATTATGTATGCATTCCGCAAATAGTGTATAATCAAGATAATCTATGTGAATAAGTGTTATATTATTCAAATTTCTACAATTAATTATCTCATACATTTACCTAGTCCATCATATACTAGTAAGAATATTAGTCTTTAATTTGAAAACTTCCTCCATGCCCACTAAGGTTAGTGCATCAACATATATACAATCTTAAATAAATCTATATAAACTTTATTTTTCTTTCCTTTTCACCACACAATATTGCAGATAACACATTTTCACATAATTATTAACCTATAGAAAAATATACCTACACATATTATTTATATGTTCTAGAAAATATGTTAACGATTCTCACAGTCTTCCCAACTACAATTCAGTGCTCTAGCTAGCTACCCTTGAGCCACTCCCTTTTGTAAATGGATCTGTTCCTAGATTTTGTATTGGATATCATTTTTGTTTTTGAATACTCAAGCATCGTACTACTTGTTTACTTAGGTTCTAACCATTGATTATTATATGGAATTATTGTCTTTCTCTCCCACCTCATTTTCCCAAATAGGACCAGTCACATGGCATCTATCTCCAATGATTTAACTTTTTTTTGGTCAATATCTATCCTTTTCTTGTGATCTGATTCTTCACTTTTCTCTAGAAGAAGCAAGTGGAAATGTTTTCCTCTTTTTGTCTCTACCCACTATCTGGTCATAACCAATTCCAATCGTTCCCCTAATAGTTAGGAGTTAGTTCACTTAACAATCCTTAACACATTTTCAATAACATTTGCTAACAATTTTTTTTTTTTGTGTCAAAAATAAAAATACAATATTCACATTGATCAATATTTTCTAGACTTGAACTTATAGTTTAAAATTAAACAATAAAATTATTAGGTAATTAACTCAAGATATTACAATGTCCTCACCAAAAAGATGCATGTTGAACATTATAATATATATTTTTTAAAGAATACGTTAGACTACATATCCATGAGAGCATATTAAAATCACATTATCTATATACAACAACTATGCTAACATCTTACAGGTCCCCTATTTAATTATTACATTTTCTAAAGCCCATGAACAAATGAAAGATTCCATTGACACAAACTTTACTCGATAGAAGTAAAGTTAATACCACTAATGATCTAAATAAGATAAATCACTCTATGTTTCATGAAAAAGAAGCATATCAAATATTATACCTCCTTTTTCTCAAAAAATACATTACTGTGCACTTATCTAAAATTCGAAATAAAAAATAGAGAATCGACATATGGAAAAGAGAAACAATCTTGCAAAACTATCTCCATATTTGAAATGTCATCTTATAAGGCTTAATTCTCTACGTAAATAGGAGAAATTGATATCATCTTGCATCCATTAGTGGCCTTGCCTCCATCAATATTTTGTTATATTTTCTCTTGGAATGTTAAAGAGGAAAAACTTGCTTCAAATTTGAAGATGTGCTTACATGTTTACACAACAATTCGACTATGGTAGCTACATTTTAGCCATGATCTATGATTGATTAATGATGGCCTCAAATTTGGATTTCTAGATGCCATACAACAACCTGGTCCATCATTTAAATTAGAAGACTTAGTAAAGGCGATTTAGATACCTTATGCTACCTGAAACTAAAATGCACGGAAATGAAAAATTAATTAAAATAAAAAATAAATCAAAATAAAATAATAAATGAGAAAAACAAAAAGTAAAATAATATAATAATAATATGCATGTGGTATTCATGCAAGGGCCTCCCTTGCATGAGGCCCAGTTGGCATCTCCAAGGAAATATCACACTTACCTCACATAGGTTGAGGAGTGCCTAATGTAACATAAGCATTAGTAGAAGAGCTATAACTTTACCCAAATGATTCATTTGTCAACTAACTAGTTGATGAAGCATAAGTCGATCTAGTTGATTCATATGAAGAACCCATTCCAAATCCATTTTTAGACCAAGATGCATGAGAAATTATTGATACAAATGTAGAAGTTGGACCAACATCTTACCCACCATCATTTTGTGCAACATCCCAACTAGTTCAAGATAAGGACCCAACCAAAGCAATGTAATCAGTCATTGATTATGCATATTTAATTCTATATCCTCTAGATTCAAAGGTTCATGATCGACATTAAGGTTACGCCTTTAGTGGTCATAAAGAGGAAGATACAAATATTCCATATGCTCCATATCATGTTATAGATATAGAACTAATGCAACATCTCGAAGTCATAGCTTCCAAAGGAAGTGTGCGATGATTCACACAGTTTTGAATCATTCCCTATATATGGTTAGTTGGGTTGTTCTAGAAATATCCCATAACACCATGTTCTTCCTCATTGTTTTCACAATTTCTCTACTATCGTTGGCTCTTCTAGAGCTTAAGAAGATCAAGAGATTGTAGAAGTATATGATTTAGCCCAAAATTGAGACACCCAACTCTGAAATGTTATATTTCTACAAAGTTGTCATGTTTTTGTTCTTCACAATTGTGAAACCTCTACAATTAACATCATATCCCCTTATCGAGGTAAGACCTCTCTTTAATATTCTCCATGTTCTTATATTCTATGTATGTATAAAAAAAATGAGTTATGTAGTGTATTTCATGGTTCAAGACTATGGGAACTATTGGATACACAAGTGGCTAAATTGTAGATGGGCTATGAGAATATCCATCATGTTCACCATGAGTTCACTATGCCAATGTAATTTTATCTCCATGTGAACATTGGTTATAAGTGTTGATAATGGGGATCCATATTTACATCCTTTGCAAGTGTTACATAAGATTAGCCAATAAACAAGAGTTGTGGAAAAAAACCAAATGCAAGAACAAAGAAAATAATTAAACCCGAAAATATACATGAGACCTTGCCTTTTTCCTAGTTGAGTGGAGCTCGAGTTCATTTGGAAAAAAAGGACCCTACATGTGGGGAGAGTGGGTAACATTTGAATAATCCAAGAGAAATAACTTTTAGAGACATGAGAAGTGGAAAAGCACAACCTTAAAATCCATATATGCATAAAATACAATCAAGACACAAATAATGAAATTAAAAAGAAACAAAAAATGCAAAAAGAAAATTTTAAGGAAGAAAGATGGCGCTCCAATCAAATATTACCTCCCAATCTAATTGAACAGGTATAAAATTATATATAGTAGAAATTGGAAGTTGATCAATCATTTGAGAAAGTGGTAAAGCAAGTGGGGAAGGGGAGCCCTCGCACAAGGCCAAAACCCTAATGTTGCAGAGCAGAGAACCTACATACAACCAGGGAAATGTGAAATAAAAATGGAGTAGGGCTAGACATCCTATCCAAGTGAAGCCCTAAACTCATATCATCATTGGCGGAAACAAACAAAATCTAAACCCTTCAAATCAAAATGAGAACCATGTGTCAGTGTTTAGGTGGACCATACATTCACTTCCATGTGGCTCATCATGTGGCTAACACGTGCGAAGGACAATCAAAATGTCCCTCACTTTGGTTCCTCACTTTGGTTGATTATCCAAGCAAAAGCACTGATGGGACAAATTTTGAGGATTGTGTCGAGGATGACAGATATTTAATAGTGTTGTGAGGAAAAACCTCATAATAAGCATCTTAATCATGAATCTAGCAAGAGACAAGAGGGATCAAATCCCTTGAGATACAAACCTCTTTTAGAGAGGAAAAAAAAGAATAAAATGTATGCACGTGATATATTATATATATATATTATATATATATTATCATATATATATATATATATATATATATATATAATATATATATATATATATATATATATATATCTATCTATATATATATATATATAATATAGATAGATAGATAGATAGATAGAATTAATTGTATTTTGAATTATAAAATTGGATTTACTGTCATCAAATTTTAATTTGGAAACTTGGATTTTGTACACTAGTAGCTAAACTTCCAATTAGGATACATATTTTTTCTATTTCAAAAAGAAATTGACTAAAAAAATATATCCAATAAAAAGAGTCATAATGTAAAATAGTGAAATTACTTAAAATGTTTTAATGGCATTTTTTTATCAATTACTTTAAATAGTGTATATATAATGTTCTTTAATCATATATAATATATCATATACTTTTTGAATGCTACATCTTAATTTCATACTAAGAATTAAATTAGTTACATATTTCCTTCTAATTTAATTTTTTAAATTTTAGTTACTCTTCTAACATCGAAATCTTTTATTATGATCAACATTAAGATATTTTTCACTTACATTCTCTTTATATACATATCCATGAATTTTGAGATTGAAATAAATTAGTAAAGATACATATTTAAAAACTTTAATCAAGTCATTTACTAAAATATTTTTGACATGTTTATTTAAGTCATGTACTAGAATATTTGCTATACAACATTGTTCAAATATATATATATATATAACTTTTAGTTACTTTATTTCTCTATAAAGTTGATATAAGATTATGATAATTAACATGAGCATGTAAATATTTTATTTATAGTTGAGAGTGAGAGTAAAGCATGTATCTTCGTTTTTTATTTTTATTTTCATTTTTTTATTGTAATCCTCCCAACACATACACCCATATATGTGTGT
>APFE030332194.1:41254-67117 GCA_000404065.3 Pinus taeda
TATTAGTTAAATTCATAAAGTAATTTTTTTGTTTTAATAAAATTTAATTTTCTCGAATACATTTTACAAATTCTTCTTTACAACCATCTATTCTATATATTAGAAAATTATATTTACAACTATCATACATTAATTTTAATCCTTAATATGAATATCAATATATAAAATAATATTAATATTAATGTGCTAAACCAAAACAAGAAAATTTCCCTCACATTGCAGTGCACTCCACTCAACTATTCTTGGGGTATTCCAAAGATACACACACAAGTTGTAATCTAAAAATATGTATGCTATAAATCTTAACTATGTATGTATGTTATATTTTTCTCATTTCAACTTCATAAGCTAATTTTAACATTTAAAAAACATTATCTTATAAATGAGACTCACACAGAATAAAACGCAAAATATGCGCATGGAGCATTCCATTGTTCTTCCGAATATTCCATGGACACATACTACTTTCATCAATTAACTTGTAAAACAATATTCCTACATCGATTATAATATAAAATAAAACAAGATACCAGGCTAAAATATAATATGTTCTGCTTAAATCAATTGTCCTGATTCACACATCGATTATAATATAAAATACTATATGATGGAAACCTTAGCTTAAAAATGAATACATTTTTTATTTTATATGTTTTTTCGTGATAATAGAATTTATGGGAATTTGTTCATGTACTACATTATTAAAATGGTGTGAAGCTGTGACAAAATAATTGCAACAAAGTACTAATCACATGGAATCAAAGTTCCGTGGTATAATTTTATTATAGGTTACAGATTGTAAAAGGCTTCTAATAACACATTTCATCTACGTGCATACTAAAATATGTATTAGTAAAGTAAAATTAAATTAATTAATTAAAAAGAAGATTAAAATATGTTTAATTTTTGTATAGATGATAACTATTTATTTGGGAAGATGAATATGAAGTGATTTGGATTGAATTATTATTTTTTATTCATTTTAATGTTTTTATAGTGGAAAAAATTGGAGGAATCAACTTACAAGTTTATTTTTATTGGGTTCCTAGTTTGACAAATTGGAGTTTAAAAATTTTCAGGGGGAAACTAAAACATTTAATAAAGTTTTTTGGGGTAAAAAAATCTTACATGTATCATACTCTCCACATTGTTTTACATGTAGATACTTTTCCAATGACACAAGAGATACCTTAAATGGAGTTTGTATAGAAACATTATGCCACCTCAAAGTTCACCTTTGTGTTTTATGCACCATGATTTGAGAGGATGCCACATTAGCCCCATTTCTCATGGAAAATGGGCTAGCCATGTGACCATGATGAAGATGACTCTAGAAGAGTTAACATTGTCATTCAAGTTAAGAATTGAAGGAGTCAAACTTAACCATTAGCTTTCTGTGATGTTGAGTTATAACTAGGCTGCTAGGATGAAAATGGGTTCCATGTTGTTCAAGTGCATATTGTTCCATAGATGAGTAATGTGGATGGAGAGAGACATAAAATAGAGAAGGTTTATGTTTTATACCAACCAAGGGTGCTCCTTTGCATTTGCACCATTTTCATTCAAAGGAAGAGAGAGTAGAAGACTCTCACCTTCCAAGTGATGCATAAGGGTTTACCGAAGCATATCCTATGTCCATTTTATATTGTTCATTATTTCATCATATTTTGTCTCTTTGCATGTTTAAGAAAGAAACAATAACTTAATAAATTTATAAATATAAGGAAAGTTAAACATCATATTTTAGACTTTTGGATTTCAATATATTTTTATCAAATTTGTTGTGATGAACTATCGAGTGAAGTACCTACAACAGGCTATTGATCGTATTGTTATCGGAGTAGGTTTCTTTGGGTATATTGTGGGGAGTTTCAAGGGATTAGATTGGTTCAGTAGGAGTAGCGGCATTGATCCAGGTGGCTCCAGACACATGCGGAAACCCAAGGGGCCTCATAAATGGTCAAAATTCAAAGTGGTCAGAATACTCACGAACTAGGAAAAAAATGCAGTGCTCATCGCCCTGATTCCAACTGTGTGAACGACACTCAAATCCGAGCTCGTGTGGAGGAGATAGAGCCAGTCAAAGTTTTGGTCAAAGTTGCCATGTGGGTGAGGTTTACTGGACCTACAAATTGCACCAGCAATGGTCACGATAATCCGACAATCGGTCAGGCGAAATTGTTACCTCTTTAAAATTCCCAATGACCCTTATTTTTGTTAAAATTTAAAATGACCATAAATCGTTATTAAAAAACAAATAGATATATATACTATTAAAAAAAATATATATATATATATATATATATATATATATATATATATATATATATATAGATATAAAATAGGGGTGGCGAGCCACCACTCTCACCACCCCCACTGTTCAGCTGTATGTGTTATTAAAAAAATGTATTAAGAATGGGGTGTCAAGTGGTCAAACCCCGCCACCCCTAGTTGAAGCCCCATAACCATACAAAACACTTATTCAAATATATATGTTAAGGGGGTTGGGGTCCGGTTGACCACAAACCCGGCCTCGTGGCCCACGACACATTAAATGCATCGGAGTGCAGGGATTGAGGGTGTTGGCAGGGGTTGAACCTGCTCGACCCACATAACTATTACAAAAAAGTTCCACAACAATTACATCAAACGACGTGCCACACGGTACGTATATATATGCACCAACGAAAATACACACCAAGAAACATATATGCGCCCATTTTGACATGCGGTGGGATTTTATCCCCTGGCCTCCCTACCTCAAACCGACCGCCCTAGCCAACAGGAAGCAGAACCACACCGAGGTGGAACCATGACGTAGTTCTAGGAGATGGAACATTGACACATCTTTTAAGACAAGGAATATTCTTTTGATGCCAAAGATTCCTTGAGAGGTCAAATTTCATTTGATCAGAATGTAATCAAGTTTACAGTCATTTTTCTCAGATTTTCATAGGGAACGCAATGGTGAGGTTGGATTTTCCTTTTGAGCAGTAGATTTGTAGATTCCTAGTGGAGGAGAATCTTTGAGAATCTTGATGGAATCTTCCATGTTCCTTAGAGGCTGAAATTTCCCAGATTGAGAATGCATCCAACTTTATACTCATTCTTCTAAGAATTTCACAAGGATCTCAATGGAGAGATCAATTGGCAGATTTGAGTTGTAGATATCAAGTTAACCTAGAGGAGGGAATCTTTGGAGAATCATGGGGGAATCTAAAAGATTCATATAGGCCCAGATTTTTCCGGTGTTAGAATTCGACAAATGGATAGTTAATTTTACACCTCTCAATGGTAAAAATTCATTAGTGCAGTTAGTGCTTGTAGCTGAGCCTTCTATTTTTCGTCCATTTTCTAGATTGGAGTGACACTGTTAGATTTCAAAGCATGGACAGTTGATTTTATGCATTTCGATGCCATGATTTTGATGGTGCATTCAGATGTAGAGCTAAATATTCTATTATTCAACCACCATCAGATTTGATTTATATGAAGTGTTTTTTTCATGTACTTATTTGATCATTTTCTATCATATGTACTATGTTGTTTCGATTCCTTCTCGATGTATGATGTAAAATCCTTGTGTCTATTTCATGTGAGATGTATTCATCATGGATTGTTATGTATTTTTTGATTCAGTTCCCTTTGTTGCCATGATGGAAGGATACTCATTATCACCATGGGTGTTTTGGTTGAGATCCCCTTAATGCCATGATGGTGGGATACTCATTATCACCATCTATAGGATTATGTCATGTTGAGAGGAGGTCTATTGTGAGTGATAGTTCCTATAGTGGAACGTCTCGTGCAAATACTTTTTCCACTCATGTAGATGGCACATGTCCTTGTATGATAGAAAATATAGTCCATGTACATCTTCACCATTTCCAATACTGAATGAAGCAGCCAACACCATCTTGAAAACGGCCTTGGAGACGTAGTCCAAACTGGACAAACTCCGTTATTAATGTCTCTTGTTTATGATTTTTTGATCGTCATTATGTTTCCATTTGCTTAAGCATGCATATATGTTCATTTATGCTCTTATAAAATGCAATAATAAATACATCATGGAAGAAAAAGAGCTTGGTTAAATCTGAAAGTTGAGTCAACTCACATCAAGTTTGGTATCAGAAAAGTCTTCGCTTGGATGTTAATTGCAAGCATGAATAATGGAACGTGCAGCAATGGAGAATGACAAAGAGATGTGCGAGACCATGCTCAGAGTGTCCAAAAAGATGGACATAATGTAGGAATCTCTATAAGAAGAGACAAAGGAAAAGCAGTTATTGCAGCTTTAGTTGGGAGCCACGGAAGAGTACCTGGAAGAACTAAAGCACAACAAGCAGACTCTTGAAGTAGATAATGTTGAATTGAAGATGCTTCTACAAGAAGAGAAATAGGATAAATAAAGGTTGCTATGACAACTACAAGCTAAGGAAGAGGCCTTGGAAAAGCTGCAGCATGACCCCTATGAGGTAAAAGGTAATTCTCTGACTTCATGTACGTTTCCTGATTATGATTTCGCTTTTTTTGAAAATCATACCATAGGAATTGGCTCCAAATTGCTAAAGAGAATGGGGTATGAAGGAAGAGGCTTGGTCATTAATGGCCAAGGCATTGGAAATCCCCTCAAAGCAGAAGAATCACTTTGTCGAACATGACTTGGGTATTTTCAGAGGGAAGCTCAGAAATGCGCTATTATAGCCAGTGAACCATTAATGACAGATGATGAGAAGCCCTGATCAATTATTTCCAACTCGAGAGTGGAGGTAAAAGATGTTGATTCCCCTTTAGTTTCATCTTCACATAGTATAATTTTTTTTGGAATGTGAAGAAATCAATTACAAGGGCAAACCTAAGGCTCCTTACCATGATGAAGTACAAGGAGGAAGAAGAACTTGGTGTTAATACCTCAATTTGTAGGTTTGGGATATACCAAAGGACAATGCTCGTAGGTGTCAAATGCCTCCGAGACATTGTTGAAATCATCAAGGAAAGAGAATGATGGGAACACATCACCATCATCCCATGGAAGTGTCCATTGTAGGGAAAGAGTTGAGGCAAGCTCGCATTGCCATAATTATACCAGAGACAACAAGGAAGGGTATAAAAAGTCTCAATCTTCAAATTTTCATTTCGATTACAATCATGTTGTTAATAATGGAAATAAATCATGGCATCGAAAAACATGTACTTTTTGTGGTTTACATAACCATATGGTTTTTGAGTGTTGGAAAAGAATAAAGGCAAAAAAAGGATGAGGCATTAAAAACCCTCTCAACAGCAGGCAAAGATGAAGGTAATGTTGGTTTTAACCCTGTACAAAAATTACCTACATACGAATTCTAAAACCAAAAAATAAACAATGGTGAGAGAATAACACATAAAAAAAATATACATAGAGATTTTACCCTAGATCCCAAAACCGAGACTACCACATTTACTTTTTATTATGTTCCTTTCAATGTTACAATACATATATATACATGTTGAAGCATCTATAGACCCCCATCCATTAACCCTGGATTAGAACATAACTCTAGTTCCCTTGACCGGATCCACAAAATGCCATGGACTGAAAACCATCGTGCCCAAAACCATGTGTGAAAACCATGCACAAAACCATAGGTAGGTCCACCCACCTAATATAGGGTCCAAAAACCAAATTCCTTAGGACATTGCCCCAAACCCCATAGAGGAGGGCTACCACACCACCTATGATCCTTCTACTTCACATCGCCTATTTGTGGAAATAATATTAAAAAACCCAACAAGTCAAGCAAATATGGAGGAAGAAGGCTTATTGTAGTCATTGCAACAAAAGTGGTCACCAAAGGGCCACATGTTGGAGGCTCCATCTAGAGCATCATCGCAAGGACAAAGCATCCGAGCATGAACGAGATGAAACGATTGTTCGACCAAGAAATGCACCACAAGGAGGCAACCCATTCACTTTGATAAGTGAGAAATGGTTTTTATAGGTGTGGTAGAATGTCATGGCCTTATTTTTGGCCAATCATGTGTTTCATTTTAAACTGTAAAAGTGATGATGTGTTTGTCATCACTTGTTGCAACAATAATGATGTGTGGCCTTATTTTGTTTTGCATTTTAAACTATGAAAGTGATTATGCATTTTCCATTACTTGTTAAAGCAACAATAGTGTTTGGCCTTATTTTTGTAAATAATATGTTGTAATGATGATGTGTTTTCCATCACTTTTTGAACCAACAATGATATTTTGGCCTTGTTTTGATAGATGGGGTATTGTTTCCATTTTGAAGTAAAATTTACCACAGAGTATGCCTTATAAACTCATGGAAAGTATGGGATGCTTGGGTCATTAGTTGATCTTGTAAATCAAACATTTAATTTGAAAAACAATATACTACAGGGTTGCAGGGGATGCAGGTGTCGGCTCTTCACTTATGGCTCTGAAGGACAAAGGTGAAGGAGAAGGAAGGGTGACTTATCAGACACTTGTGGTGTAGACAAAGTACAGGAAACTGTAGATTATTGTTTCCATGCTTTTGGTGAACCAAAATCTCCTCAGTGGGGAGGATTGATCTAGGTGGCTCCAAACACTTACAGAATCCCAAGCAGGCTAAAAAATGGTCAACATTATGAATTACACTCTGATCCAAGCTTGTATGGAGGAGATAGAGCCAATTAAAGTTTTGGTCAAAGTTTCCATGTGGGTCAGGTTTAATGGACCTACAAATTGCATAGGTAGTGGTCACTAAAATCCGACCACCAAGTGGGTGAAATTGTTGCATCCTTAAAAACCCTGATGACCCTTATTTTCTTTAAAAATTAAAATGACCATAATGGTTATTAAAAATCAAATAAATAAATAAAATAGGGGTGGCGAGCCACCACCCCCGCCACCCCCACTGGTTGGTTGTACTTGTTACTAAAAAATGCATTAAGAATGGGGTAGCAAGCGGTAAAACCCTACCACCCCCGACTGAAGCCCCACAACCATACAAAACAAGCATTCAAATATATATTTTAAGGGGGTCGAGGTCTGATTGACCAGGAACCCCACCCCATGGCCCACGACACATTAAACACATCGAAGCATAGGGATTAAGGGTGTCAGTGGGGGTTGAACCCCCCCATCCCACGTGGTTGGCTTCCAAGAGGGTGACGCTGTATATAACACATAAGCATTACAAAAATGCACCACAATAGTAACATCAAATGACACTCCAAATGGTACGTAACTGCCAATGAAAATACACACCAAAAAACATATATGCGCCCATTTTGGCAGGGAGCAACACTTGATCCCATGAAATCCCTCCCTCAAACTGACTACCCTAACCAACATCCCAATGGCCTTCACATTGTAATATTCACTATCATTGTATACTTAAAACCATATTTCTGGAGTGCGATGGGGTTGAACGAAATTGAACGAAACAGAAAGAGAGAACCAACAAAATAGGGAGGCCAAGAATGAATTTATGTGCAGTGAAACCATGCCCAAGTGGAACCATGATGCATTTCTAGGAGGCAGAACCTTGACATGATTTTCAAGACAAGGAATATGCTTCTGATGCCGAAGATTCCTTGGGAGGTAAAATTTCATTTTATCATTATGTAATCAAGTTTACACTCATTTCTTTCATATTTTCATAAGGAACACAATGGAAAGGTCAAATTCAACTTTTGAGCAGCAGATTTGCAAATTCCCAGCGGAGGAGAATCTTTGAGAATCTTGAGGGAATCTTCCAGATTCCTTGGAGGATGAAATTTCCCAAATCTAGAATGCAGCCAACTTTATACTCATTCTTCTCAGAATTTTGCAAGAATCTCAATGGAAAGATTAGTTTTTTTATTTGAGTTGCAGATCTCTAGTCAACCCAACAAAGCGAATCTTAGAAAAATCATGGGGGAACCTAAAAGATTCCTATAGGCCCAAATTTTTCCGGTTTCAGAATTCGACAAATGGATAGTCGATTTTACACCTCCTGATGACACAAATTATGTGGTGCAATTAGCTTTTGTAGGTGAGCCTTCTAATTTTTGGCCATTTTCCAGAATGGAGCAACGGTGTTAGATTTCAAAGCATGGACAGTCGATTCTATTCCATTCAACGCCACGATTTTGATGGTGCATTCATATCTAGTAGTTGAATATTCTATTCTTCAACTAGCATCAAACTTGAGGTATATGAAGTGTTGTTGTCATGTACTTCTTTTATCATTTGTTGTGATATGTACTATGTTGTTTCGATTCCTTCTTGATGTATGATGTGGAATCTTTGTGTCTATTTCATGTGATATGTATTCATCATGGATTAATATGTACGTTTTGATTCAGATCCCTTTGTTTCCATGATGGCCAGATACTCATTGTCACCATGGGTGTTTTGGTTGAGATCCGCTTGATGCCACGATGGCGGGATACTCATTGTCACCATGTGTAAGATTATGTCATTCCGATAGGAGGTCTATTATGAGTGATAATTCCTATAGCAGAACGCCTCGTGGAGAGACTTTTCCACTCATGTAGAGGGCACATGTCCTTGTATGATAGAAAACATAGTCCATGTACATCTTTACCATTTCTAGCACTGAATGAAGTGGCCAACGCAATCTTGACACCGAGCCCAGAGACGTAGTCAACATTAGATGAACTCCATTATCAATGTCACTTGTTTATGATTTTTTTATCGTCATTATGTTTCCATTTTCTTAAGCATTTAGATATGTTCATTTATTCTCTTATACAGTGCAATTCTAACTACATCACGGAACTAAAAGATCTTGGTTAAATCAAGAATTTGAGCTAACTCGGATTGGGAATTGAGGTCTATAATTGGCCTCACAAGGAAAATACTTAAATAAATGTTAAATAATAAAAGAAGATCTATGAATTTTTAAAATAAAGGGAAGAAAAAAAAAATATTATTGTGTGGGTTACCTTCTTGTATATTTACGCGAATGTCAAGTTTATGCACCCATTGGATTTGGGAATAAATTCTACATCCAACGACCACCTACTCAATATCCTTTGAGTAGAATCACATGGAAAGAGATTGAAAATAAATGAAAAAATTATTTTCCTTTAAACAAACACATTTTTTTCATGTATTTTCAATTATTTTCAATGCGAGTCTACTTAAAAGTATGAAATTGGGCACTTACTAGATGTGGAATTTTAATTATGCATTCAATGGGGTCCCACACTTAACATTTGAGTAATCATATAAGGAGATAAGTATAAAATACAATTAAGAAAAACAACTTTTTTTCTTTTCCATCCAAAAATGCTTTCCCTTGGTGATGTTAGATTCTCCCTAGGCCCTAGATCTAGTCTATGGATGACTAAGCACACAAAAACAATCAAAACGACCAACTTATGCACAATTTTCACATGGGAAATCCACAACAAGGAAATCAATAATGTACACAAATATATTGAGCCCAAATATTTATTTTTTATTAGTTCATCATTAAAATAATCATGGGTCTCCCCTACCATCTATCATGGCCCTTCAAACACTAGTGAAACTAGTACAGATAGTATACAAAATAACTAGGGCTTGAATCCTATACATCCTCAATCTTCCTACAAAACATAGAGATAAATAACCTTACTAGTTGTAGAAGTCCTTTTCCTTCAGCCCTTTAAGTTCTCTTTATCCATCTTTCTAGCAACCCCTTTCCTCCTTCACATAGTTATTAGGGCCATTTATAATCTCTATCCAATCAACTACTCACAATGGTTGAATCCTTTAAAGCACCTGTATTTCTTGTTGATACAATAGGATACAAGATGTAGGTGATCAACTAGGGCCAAAACTTCTCCAACTAAGAGGAAAAACCACAATGATTATTCTCTTGTCATAGAACTTCAATTGATGAATTCTAAGACCTATGACCCTTGAACAAGACCCACCAAGACCAAATAAAACATTGATTCCAACAAATTTTGCAATTTCAACTTTCCCAACAAATTCTTTTGGATCTTTGAACTGCCCAACACATTCTTTTGCAACTTCGATATGCCCTACAAACTCTTCTGCAACTTCAACCTACCCAGCAAATGCTTCTGCAACTTCAACCTACCCAGCAAATTCTTCTGCAACTTTGATCTACCCAGCAAATTCTTCTTCCCATCAATTATAGAACCCCTAACATGGGAGGGAGAGAGGCCCAAAACTTCAATCTAGTTGTTCTCCATCTTTTTTGTCATTTTCTAGCTTTTACCTTGAGAAGATCAAACTTACTTGAGTGAGAGTGCCTCTTCCAAATGAGCCTAAGGTCTTCTTTATATGGGAATCACATAGTGTTGAATTTATTCCTTTAGTCTGAATCGCAGTTTTCTTAGACTGACTTTGAACTTTGTACCATGATGAGCTCCTCGAGGGTCTTTTGACTTGATTATGATTCACTAAAATTTTCTTTACAATATGCAACATGCCCCAATGGATCATTCATACATGAAAATGACTCAATGACATTATAACAAACTTAGAAGCACTCAAGGGGTGCTCAACCTATAAAATAAATTCTTTTGAGCATGAAACCCATGCCTCAAGGCTTAAATAATAAATTTATTTTATTTTCATTAAATACCTAAAACCATAATTACACATTTCATTACGAAGACTGAACCTCGTTATATATTTCAACATTTCCAGCCTTCAAATACATCAACTACTCACAATGGATTTTATCCTTCAAAGTTACTACACAAATAGCCTTCAAAAGCATGTTGTTCACAATTCAATTTGTCAATAGACTTCATTAAAAATGCTTAGCCTTCAAGCTTGTTTCTCATAAATACTTTAATGAATAAACTTATGGATATACAAAGATCACTTTCTGGCCAAACTATGATAAACATATATACCTTAGTTCAACCCTTTATCGACCTTTGTTCTTACAACTAGTCACCAAACTACCTTTGGTTTTCTCCTTGAATATTTCTTATCCAGGGCAATTCAACCACACTTTGACTGAGCTTGAGACTCTCCATTTTCCTCCTCAAATCCACAACCTCCATATCAATACTTTCATCCTTCGTTATGCTTGAGATCTACATAACCAAGCTTCTACATCTCAATTCACACATTTATTACATACTAGCAATGAATCTAACCCTCGCCTCACCTAAATTAACTCTCGACCCTCTTAATTTGAGTCTTGAATCCTCTATTCTGGTAGTGTCCAACTATACTAGGCTCTAACCACCCTGTGGTCGCCTACATCTGTTCCTCATACCATTTGGTCTAGACATAACCTGACATTATTAGCCTTCTTAGAAGGCCTCCTATGATCGGTCTCATGCCTATAGCTTTGAAGATCTCAACTTAATCCATAGATCATCCCTCCTGCCCTCAACCTCTTGATCTAAACCTCAACCTACAAACCTAAGTCCTGTACCTCTCATCCCATATTGAAGCTATCTATATTGCAACCTACTATTGTTTTCAACCATGAATTAGAATATTACCATGACCACAATGGGGTCCATTAAGCCTCAACAGGAAAAGAACTTTCCTTGCCGTCAGTGCAGGGAAGACACATGATCATGCTTCAACAAAAATCATTTTCCTGCTTCATAGGAAAAAATCAACCATTTCCTTAGGTTCCCTATGCATAAGAGAATTCACGTCTCTCTTGAACATAATGAGCCTCTCCATAGGGTATATTTATACTTTTCTCCTGCATCATTTACGAAACCTCTATACTTTAACATTTTAGCCTGTCAACCCATTAGAATAAATAATTAGTTTCTTTATATCCCAAACCCACTACTTTGGGTACAACACCACAAATTTGGGTAAATTTCTCAACCAATTACTTTTGGTGGGATTTCGAACTAGGAAATGTCTTCCAAGCTACTTGAAATTATAACACTCCCTCCTAATGAGAAACGTATTTCCCTCACACTTTTAACTCCATGAACTTCGGTGGAAGCCCATTATTATCTTTGCATGACTCATGAATTTCTTTTGCATGGGAACATCTAACCTTGCATGTGCCACGTCTTATTTGTACCAGACCTTGCTTGTCTTGCATGGTGCACAACTTTCCTTGCATACAACACATTTTCACCTTGCACCACCATGAATGTTCTATCATGGTTCGTGATTGACCTTACACGGTATTGTAGTTACTACAAAACCCTCCAAAATTTTGGCCTTCAATCAAATTTTCAAGCCTTCCTTGGTCTTTTCCTTGATTTTTTCAAACTCTTAAGCTTGTTTCATGAGCTTCCTTGGAGTTCTTTGGCCCCTTCTACATGTTGAATTAATTTTCAAATTTGGAAATGTTTGATTTTTTTATAATGTTTGTGAGTCTTGTTCGGTGGTTTTGGAGGTAGTTCTTTGTGTATATGAGTTCTCCCAACCTTGTAAACATATTTCACATTCATACACGAAATATTGAGTGTTGTCTCACAAGTTTCTTCATGGTCATCCTCAACTCTATCTTAACTATCGCACTTGCCACATATTGTCATGAGACAGTCACATAGAGGGGAATCCTTTGTTTGTATGTTCCAATTATCTATGTTGTCATGTCGTCAAAGTATGCTAAGTGTGAAATCACAGTTCAATTTCATCACGAGTCCATCTCTCTTTCAACACATAGCCATTTTTGGAAAATATTCCCATCTAGGAAACCTAACTTCACCGAGCCCCAACTTAACTACACATTACACAGTCTCAACCCTTTTGGATATGACATGCTGACTGGAACCGTGCAATGCCTAGTCCCTTCCTTTCAGGGCTTCAATTCTTCACAATTACTAAGTCCAACGACCTCCCTTGACCTTCAGAATTGTGCAGTTGTGCCTCCCAGGTTGCCTTGAGCTATGCACTTCACATATTCAACCCTCAACCCTTTTCCTTAATTGTTGGAGCTGTAGAATTCATAGAAATTCCATCCTCCCTTGGCCTCCAAATATGCCCATATGCTTTGTCTAGTGTCCTTCCCTTAGTCGAAGCTCACCGCCTCCAGAAACTGCACATTTTTTCTCTCCAAGCCTCCCAACTATTTTTATGTGGACAAATCCCTCTTGTGGACAAGAGTGATCTCCCTAGACTTCAAAGAAAGATAGTAACAAAAGAATAGGAATTTCTACCTTTCCCTAGACTCTAGTTGACTGAAAGTAAATAGAATGATAGGTGCCTCTTACCAATTTTATGAAATTATTGATGAAGTCCCTCAAATATTTCGACCATTCGCTCCTTGATTCTCTAGATGTCCTTTTGTTTCTCATGACAACTTCTCCATACTATCTTGAAAGATATTTTCAAAGACAATACAAACAATAGATCAAAGCATACAACATATAATCAAAGAGACAAATGGACTAATTAACCAATTATTTATCATAAATTGATCAATATGCAACCAAAATCCATGTTAGTGATCAAGGAATCCTACAAATTAAATCAATGAAGATTTAATTGAGAAATAACAATTGCTTTTGTATTCATAAAATTGGAAAAAATCCTTACAATCATATATCCTTGATGTTGCAAGTCCCTTATACAATCTCCAACCCTCTCCCTTGCACAAAAATCCTTTCAACCTAATCTCAATAGCATAAACCTACTTCCAACAATCCTTTCCTAATGCTTAAACTTGTAGTGGATTTATAGTCTAAGAATGGGAAGTTATGAATCCATTCTCCAAGGGATGAGATCCACTATTAGTGGGATATAGGTTCCACAAAGGAAGGGGAGTTACTCCATGATGGGAGGGATCAATACTTAATACACACTCAATCAAATCTTTTTGGTTGGGATAGATGCTACCAACAATGCTTCTAGAATCTAATTTTTATTTTTATGTACTTCAAGTCATGTTCGTAGGTCATAGTGGAAGAAAATGCGTACTTATGTGCATCTATTAATGGTCTTCTCTACGTATGCATATAAATTAGCTAGGAAACTGCGAATATAGCCAAAATCAAGGTTTTGTACCATAGGATCCAAAAATTCCACTCTCTTTGGGATGATTTAATTTCAAACTTTACAGGGGAATGCTTTGGAACACATGTGTGGATAGTGAGAGATCCAAACCGATAGTCATTTGCCTAATGCAACAAAATGATGTGTAACTGATTTCCCCAAAAAGTGCAAAATCAGAAGAAATAGTTTGATGACTAAAGTGATTTATTATGTGAAGGGTTGGGTTAGAGACTATAGTTAGAGACTTGAAACAATCAAATAAATTTTACAATGCAATATATAATATCATCATTGAGGTAGGCATTCTGATACTTAGAACATAAATGTATCAAAGCACAGTATGGAAATATATCTGAAGAGCCATGTCGATAGACGAGAGAGTATGGATGTATCCAGAAATGGATCTATGTTTGAAATCATGAATATTTAATAACTCCACACAACCTGGATGGATGAAACTATATCCAGGATCTCGATCTCCATCTCTCTATCCATAATACGAATCTATCCATGACATTGATGTCTTGAAGTTGAACATGGTAGAAACCACTTGATTACCGATCAATGATGTCAATCGTTAACAAGTGTGAGAGAAACCACCAATAATGATAATGGATCTCAAGGTACTTCCAGTACAACCTATTAAGTGTTAATAGATGATTTGTTGTTGAACACTCATAGAATCATTCAATCAAAGGCCAATTATGAGAACCTATTGTTGAAGGTGAGAAACCTTCCATTAAGGCATGCATCCATCAAGGTATTGAATATTTCTAGATCAACTTCCTTAATAATTATTTGAAGTTGATAGGAAGCAATCCATCAAAAGAGGGCCTATGACATGAAAATCATGTCAACTTTTGAATCGCATGAGTTTTGAGTAATCTAGGACTGACTCAGGGATGTTCGATGCAATTGAAGGCTAGGACTGAAAAAGTAAGTTGACTAAGGTTGAAATTCTATTAAACATATCAGAGACACGAAAAAATGACTTGGTAGCATTTGAATCAAAACTAAAACCAAAATCCACTGAGGAATTTCAATGAGGTATGGTCAACTGAGTAGGAAATGGTTTTCCCAACCTGGAAACGAAAGTGATGGAGTGTCATGTTCAAGAGTGACATACAATCTTTTACAAATTTAAAACAAATATTGTTTCTCACTTTTCCCCCACCATTACTGGAAAGTACCTCTTTATTTTTTATAAGCTTGAGGAGGATAACATATGCTTGTCCTGTAAGCTCATCCTTCAAACGAGTCCTTCGAAGTATTTTTATCAAACCCTAAGAAGGAGTGGCTCGGTCTCATCATTCTTAACAAGTCCTATATTGTTTAATTTTTATGAGTCTAGTAAAGGGGTAACTCGATCTTGTTTTCATGTTTAAAGAGTTTGAAAATACATGAAAACGAAGCTCATTTAGTTCATTTACCATAAAATTTTAATGAGCCTGGAGAAAGTAAATCTCAGTGTTTCACAGTTTTAGGGACTCAGAATAAAAACATAAGTAAACTTTGAAATGTAATTTTTCGTAAGTTTAGTCTCTCAAGCCCAAAAATGGATAAAATAATGCAAGAGAGAACTTGATTGACAATGATTAGTCAATGTATACCTTTTTCCTAAATAGTCTTGATCAGTTCGTAAAAGGGGTAAAATTATATTGAATAGACAACTGTTCATTAAATTTTATGAGTTCGAACAATCAAGTACTCAATGTTATTTTCATTTTTAAGGAGTATGAAAAGGGCATAAAGAGAACTCCATGGTTTTTCTTCTTCCTAAGTTTAACAAGTTCGAAAAATTGATAAAAATGTACTCAATACCAAAATGATTTGTTTTTGTAATTAACTTGTAACCTGCACACTTAAACTTGAAATAGTTACCTCTGCTTAAAAAATTATGTGAAAACATTTATAAAATTGGATTTTAAATTTCAGTAGGAAAAAAATATTATTTAATTAGCCCTGACAACTTATAAAAAGCCCAAATAGTAAAATGTCTTGACCATTTGTGTTTTTATCCTTTTGAGAGTGATAGAAGTCATTTTTTACCATAAACTTCTGAATATGATTCCAGGGAAACTATTGGGTGAAATTGTGAGTTGTCTCCTCTAGGTAAATGGTCTATCCAAGCTCTTCATTTTCATACCATTTATTTAGCTTTTAACTCTACATTTAGGTTTTTTGGGGAAGGGTTTTCAAATTGATTTTTTCCCTCGATGTGCGTAGGTTTCCCTTATCGATCCTACGCACATCCACTTATATTTTAACACTATGTGCACAATTTCAATGAAAGAAATCACAAACATGCACACATAATGCTACAGTCGGCTGTGTGCAATGTTGAGGGTAAGAAAATTAATAGATAAAATGCCCAATTGTTTTGCTAAATCTCTCCATAATTCATTCTAAGGATTTTTAATGTTTAATTTTGGCCTTTTGAACCCCAAACTCGGAATGAAGAGAATGTGAGCACGAAGAACAAGATATATTTTCTCTAAATTATCCAACAACCATACAAGTCTTGAAAAATTATGGTTCGTAAAAGTTTTCTACCATTCTGCACATGAATTCCTTATCGGACTTGCTAGAATGGATAGTAGGCAAGTGGAATGTTCATGAGGTATGTTTCATAGCTGGGGACCACAGAATTGTCATCATTGTTGATGAAATTTATTTCCTGAGTGGACTTCCACATTGTGAGGAGGAAATCAACCCATATGTTCATAGGCGAGGTGGAAAAACAAATGTTACCTATTTGATACAACATTGTACCGATGGAGCAGCTCTCAAAGATGGTCAGATTGACATCAAAAACATTGCACAAATTCCTTTGAAATCCATTGGGTTCAATGTTGCACGACTATGTGGTAGTGCATATTTTCATTTGTAGACGAAGGCTCAGATGCAAACCGTTGCAGATTACTTTCATTCTACCATTTGTAACTGGAGTGAGGTTGTAGTTTCCTATCTGAAGGGGCAACTAACTAGGTTCAGAATAGGAAAAATAAAAAACTTTGGGTATGGTTTATTTGTTATTTCATTTTCTTTGGACTGGATTCCTCTTCTAGCTCCACATGTATCTGTAGAGAGCGGAGGGCCTCATGACCCATGCATGTTGAAATGGCTTACACATTTGACACACCATGGAGGTGGTAAGGTCCAACAATTGAATTTACTCTTGACTTATTCAAATTCTTGGAAAACCACATCATCATAATCAAAGGTTTTCTATATGCAGGGATGGACTACACAAGAGATCTAGACATGCCACTTCCTCTTGGGATAGAGTGGGGTGTTATAGGTAAAACTTCACATTTTGGTTGATTTTTGATGTTTTTCATTTTTTTATTATTTTTGGCATCCAAAGATAATTATCTGAAATGATCATGTAGATGTGGCCCCAGTGAGACCAACCTAATTACATAGATATGATCAGTATGGTGAGAATCCAACAGCTCCCATAGTATAAAACCCTGAGACAGTAGAGATACTAACAAAGATAGATCTCAACCATGAAAGGTTGACTTTGGACATTCCATATGCCGCTATAGATTATTTTCCTCTCTTCTACCAGTGCCATAGTATATGAGTTCTTGGTACTGTTAGTCATTTTTTACTACAAAGAATATGTGTTATTGTATGCTACCATGATCATCATCATGAGTAGTGGCTAGTTTGAGGGCTAGATTTTTTATTTTTTATTATGTATCAGCATGTTCCAAAAAGAAAGGTCACACGGCCTTATGTCCTTGGATGAAATTTTTTGTAAAATCCACAATGTTTACACACTTTTATCTAATGAAAACTACTACTTCTATTTCTGTCTATGTTGTGCAATATGTGAATGAATTTTACGTTTATTTATTTACAAATATTTTACAAGTGCCAATTTAACACATAATTAGCTAATGCATGTGTTAATGTGTTTAAATTTATTGGAATATGTTAATACTCAATATAATCAAATTCTCTTTCCAAGAGAGAAACCCACAAAAACATTGTTAACATGGAAGAACTTCTAACTGAATAAACACCATTCAAACGTAATACCATAAGTTGTGAATCTAACCTAATGATCAACCGATGAATGCGAAATGTAATGGCATTAGACAATAGCTCAATCACTTGCACTATATTCTGCAATATTATTTGTTATTTGGCCGAGGCATATCCCATGAATAGACACTAACTCATTTATGGGCGAATAAATGAACCAGGATGTGGAAGACAAATTTTGAGTACTATGACTAGCGCCATCAACGAATCCAATGTAACATCTATGAATCAAGTGTAACAAAATATGAGCAAGAGAGGTAGTCGAAAATTGTAAAAAATGCTAAAACTTGTCACACATAAATTATGGTACAGTAATATACAAATGTTTCACTAAACAATATAAGCATAATGCCTCTTAAGGTAAAGATCACTTATGGGCTTTCCCAAAGGAATTCCATCATAATCCACTAGTTCATAGGCCTCTTTTACTAGTGCATGTTTTACAATATAAGCGCATGCCACATAGGAACGAATTTACCAATGCCTAAATTATCGTTCTCTTGATCATAGACAAAAATTAAATCGCCTTCTACATACAAATGAGGTTTCACATTTTGATCATATTGTACTTTAACTTGTTTCTTTTGGGCCTCACTAACTAATACAAGATCATGGACAATCTCATCAAGATGTGTAAGTTTAGGAAGCATTCCTCTTCAGCAGAAGTAGTTTGTAATAATTCAATTTCTAATTTCAAAGATGGTATCTCACCTTCAATTGGTGGAACTACTTCCATGTCATAGAAAAGTTGGAAAGTAGTAAAACAGTTCAAGTTTTTTTTTTATTGTGGTATTCCCACAAGGCTAGATAAAGCATCAGATTTCGTTCTCATTTATGAGTCCCGATAATCTATTTAATCATGGTGGTTAAAACTTGTTAACGGATTCCACTTTTCCATTTGCTTGCGGGTAATATGGAGTACAACTATCATGGTTTATGCCTAGCTTCATGGTAAGATCGATCATCATATGGTTTCAAAAATGGGTATCATGGTCTGTGACGATAGCATGTGGTACTCTGAACTGAGAAATTACATGATTGAACATGAAAATGGATGCCATTTCATTGTCATCCTTGTATGTAGGCATTGTCTTGGTCCATTTTGTAAAATAATCTACTGCAAGGATAATGTGCCCATGACCCCCGACTGAGTGAGGGTTACATGTGAGAAAATCAATACCCCATTCAGCGAAAGGAATGACATCAATGATTAGGTGAAGAGGAGAAAGATGTGCATGCATTTTTCGATCATAGATTTGAGAATTATGGCATTTTCGGACAGCAATTATACAATCTTTGAGCATAGAAGGCTATAGCTACCTTGCGCACAGGATATTTTGAGAAGTCAAAAACCTTGACATATGACAACCACAAGCTCCATAATGTTAGTCATTTAATGTGTTTTCAGCTTCCTCAAGAGTTAAACATCGTCGAAAAATAGAACCAGCACCATGACGATAAAGTGTATGACCAACAATATTGTACTACTGGGATTGATTCCAAATATGATGACGATCAAATCAACTTATTTCGAGATGAAACTTCTGGTTCTAAAGGTAAATGATGATATATTTGTACCAAGAACCTAAAGTACTGATTGGGAAGAGAGATTCATCTAGAAGAGAATCCTCTGCCACATTTTCAGTTTCAGTATGGGAAAAGTCATACAATAGTTCAACAAATACCAACGATTTCTTAGATTTGGATTTAACGAATTCCAATTTGAATTCCTACAGGATGACTATCCATTTGGGATACATGCCCGCCAATAATTGTTTGGCAAGAATGTAAACCATGGGGTCACAATTAGAAATCAAAGTAGGTTTGTGCAATAAAATGTAGCGACTTTGGTCAAATTTTGACTTAAGTAATATATCACGTGCTCTTTGTTCAATTCGTCTTCTTGAACTAGAACCATGCCAGTACTGACATCAGACGGGACTACGTATAAAAGGTAGTCTTGGTGATAATCAGGAGCATGAAAAATGGTGTATGGGTAAACACATATTTAAGTGCATCAAAGGCCCTTTGAGCCACTTCATCCTAGATAAATGAGATTCCCTTTTTCAAAATTCGAGTAAACCCTTTAGTCAACTTGACACAGAGTTAGATAAATCGACATATAAAGTTTTCTTTCCCTCGCAAACTTTGGAGTTGGTGAAGATTGGAAGGAGCAAGCATATTCAGAATATCCTCAACCTTCAATGGATCAACACGAATGCTTTCATTTGAAACAAAAAATCCTAGAAATCGACTAGATTGCACACACAAAACAAACTTATGTGGATTCAAGTGAATATTGTAATGACAAAATCCAATAAACATTGGTCTCAGATACATTGGATGATCTTCTCATCTCAATGAGTGAGTTGTAAATTCATCTAAATAAAGTTGAACATTATGCCTGATATCATAAAATGCATAAGATATTGATCACTTGGGAGTATGTTGATTTAATTGTAGCTAGAAAATTCATCCATAAATGAGAAAATTTCATTTTCAACACATTTGTCGATATTTTGATCGATATAAGGAGTAGGATTATTGTCTTTTAGAAAAGCCTTATTAATATACCTATAATCAATGCATACTCAAATGGTTCCCTGTTTCTTGCTAACATGTGCAATATTGGACATCCAATCAGTTAAGGGAATCGATTAAAAGAAACTTGCTTTGAGAAGTTTCTTGACGTCAACTTTAATCGTAGCATATTTTCGTGGATGCACCACATGTAATCATTGTCTAATGGGTTTGGCATCCACATAAGTCTTAATTTCATGTACTACAATTATTGGGTCAATTCTTGGAATTTCATCATAGGACAAAGAAAAATGTTCCAAAATTCTTGAAATAAGGCCTTATATGTTAGAATTTCTTTGATTGAGCATGAGGCACCTATGTGAACATTTTCAGCAATCCGTATTTTGACTAAGATGTCAATGGTAGTCGTTGCAGATATGTTCCACAAATTATTTTTGGACTCAGTTTGAAATACTGAAATGGGTGATTCTGAATGTTTTATTGTCTCAAGTGAAAGTAATTTTGAAAACTCATTCTCAATTTTATTAGGGTTAGGTAGAAAATATAAATGATTATGGTGATCATTCCCAGGAATTTCATCTGAAGTAATAACCTCAATGATGATTTCATTAGTTGGAAACATACAGTCCAAAGGACCAGAGAGTGAAAACAGTTCTAACCAAGGTAAAGGAGAATAATCAGCATTGATCATATCCACTCGATCAATATCATAATATGAAGCGTCTGAAAATGATTGTACTACCTGATAAGCCAATTAAAAAGGGCTCAATGGCATCTCATTTTCATAAGAGGATAATTCGGAATCTAAAGGAACTATCCATGGATCATAAGATTCTATAGTGCTTGATGTATTCATGTTAACCTCAACAAAGTTAGAAGGAAAACTTGGTGGAGGAATCACTAAGGTTCCCATCAGTTATGAGTCTTTGACTAAACCAACACCAATATACTCATAAGGAGGATTCATTTTTATGAGAAAAGGTATGCTACTTGTAGAGTTAGGGTCTGAAGTGTAGTAAAACAACTCATTTACTTTGACAATTTTTGCTTTGTGAGGAAATTGTATCATTCAAAATAGAAACCAGACCACTTCTGACATAGCATAGGTCTAACTTTGACTAAGAAAAAGGTTGTAATCGAGATGAGCATTAACAACTTCAACTTCATTCGTTATTGTTTTTCCCTCTAGCTCTATGGGCTAATCATTCAGTATCCCATATGGATGAAAACCTCTTCCATCAAAGGCTTTTAGAGTGATAGGGGATTGATTAATGCTTGGAGAACCTAAGGCTTTCCAACAAGAAATCGACATAATGCACGTAGAAGCTCCTTCATCAACAAACGTACGAAATACTCATCTAGTTTTAACAAAAACTGGAATTTGGAAAGCTACTTGATGAGGGAGTCTCAATATATAATTTTCAAGATCAAAGATAATTACATTAGAATCTTGCGGATTAATAACTCATATGGCTGACAATAAAAGATTTCATTTTTTTGGGAATTTTGTATCACTTCTACAACTGACATTGGAGAAGGAGACATTGCCTGTCTTCAACAATGTTGTAATTTTGTGCAGCTCTAGCATGCGAGTTGAAATCTGATTTCCGAAGCACACCTTCAAAAGGTGGTTAGATCATCATGTCAAGATTTACCTTCTCTACCTGTAATGGTTCAAAAGGAGGAAGAGGAATTTTATTGGAAGGTTGACCAAATGAACTAGCCTCATTTGCATTGTCATTAGGACACTTAGAGCCATAATATTTCGATCTCGTAGCTACCATAACTTCTTGCAAAGACATCATCATGATACCTTGCAATGTGGAAGAGTAAGAAGTGTTATGAGAATACAAATTTTTTTCTTGAGAAGGAAATGGATCCTTCAAAGCAACGGGAGTTGGAAAACCTTTAATGAATTTAGAAACCTTTGTCTTATGTGGGCATTCCTTCATATAGGGATCTTAATTGCAAATAAGGCAAGGATAGTGAGGTTTTTTCTTTTCGACAGTTGGCTTAGTTTCAGCAGGTTTGTCCTTCGAAGAAGCATTTTGTTTCGATTTACCTTTCCCCTTATTTTTACTTCAAGTATATTTCGTCTTGTCGGTAGATGATTCCACAACATTGATTTCAGAAATAGTTTCTAGAGGAAGGATTTCTGATGGTGCATCTTATATGGCCAAAGTCTACGTATTTTTAGAATTTTTTTGTTTTCCCCTTAGATTCTTGGCTAAAAAAACCTATAATGCCATCATCGACATTAGATATTGATCATGTTGGAGACATAATGATTGGTTCACCTATAGGGCATCGTAAATTGGGCATTTTCTCGTACAAAATGCCAGATTTAGTGTAATATAAGTCTAAGTACTAGGCATGAGAAATTACCTGCTCTTCCATGATGACACCTCCTTTGGAAACATCATCCTTGAGGATGGGAAGAAGTGACTTTGTAAAACACTCAGCTAAAATCTAATATAGAATAAAAACCTTGAATAAGCGACATCTACATTTCCATTCATGAATATGATCGAAAATGTGAGTTGATTTTGATGGTTTTAATGAAGTAAATGGTTCAGTACCAGTATCGTAATAGATTGGTAATTGAAAGTGGGTTAAAAATGTTTTTCTAGGGAGTTAATGTTATGGAAAGAAGCGTGAGGTATCTCAATGTACCATTTGTCTTCCAAACTGGTTAAAATTCATTAGAAAAGGTGAATACATATGGAATCATCGACTAAATAATTAGATGCACACCAAATATGATATTTCATCACATTATTGGATAGGTCTTCTTTCTATTTTCCTTGAAATTTGGGTATGTCACTCGGTAATTTGGTAGAAATCATCGGGCAATAAGGATAATAATAAATAGGATCATTGGTTAACCAGGATAAATTTGGTATATATATATTTGCAATGAATGGTAACTGTCGATTAGTGTTTTGGGGTAAATATTGATAACCTTGCACGCTAAGACCAACCCCTGGAGGAGGATACCCAGGATATCCTCAAATAGCCTACGCATTTGGAATTGCAATTCCATTTGGGTAACCAAGGTGAACCATACCAAGTTGAGGTTGAACTAGGACTTGGTAAGTATTATCGGGGTATGTTTGAATCTGAAAAGGTTGATCTTGACCTATTTGAACTACGTAATATGGCCCCTATATAGGCTACACTTGCAAAGGTTGACCTTGAACAAACTGATTTTAAATAGGTTGAATTTGAATGAATTGACCTTGAAAATGTGGGTTTTGAAAAGTTTGACATTGGAAAGGAGAGGACTTTGAAAAAATTTCCCTTGAAATGATGGAACCTAGTAAGATTGACCTTGAAAAGGCAGTTGTCGGAAAGCTTGACCTTGAAAAGGTGTTCACACTATTCCAAAAATGGGTTGCCTGATAGGAATCTATGCTATAGACTAGACCGTAGGAACAGTTTGATAAGCAGAAGCCTACAGGATTGCCTGAGTAGTCTGAGGAACAGATATCTGAGGGGTTACTAGAATGGTCATTTGTGATACTCTTCGAATAGGTGTCTAAGGAGAACTTCGAGCCAGCTGAAAAATAGTCATTTGAACAGGGTTCTATGGTGAACTTGGAAAATTGTTTGACAAATCCCTTGAATAGGTTGTTGGATAGGTACAACAATACCTGTAATATGTATTTGAGGAATATTTTGTCCAGTAGGCTAAACAGGTTGATAAATTGGCACTTGTGGAGCACCTGGAGCACATTGTTGATTAAAAGAAGGATTCCAAATAGTGCTCATCTCGGGATAAGGAGTACCAAATAAAGGTTGATTTATAGATGGTTTACCTAGGCCGAGCTAAGGTAGTTAACCATAATTTCTAGTAAAATATTGAACCCCAGCAATAGCTTGTCCTCTAGGTGGAGGATAAGGTGGTTGCCCCCTCGGCTAGTAATAAATGTCAATGGGGTTATTTGAGGGTTACTTGGATTACCAGAAACCATGTAGATTTTTTGATATAATTCCATAAGCACTTCAGGCATGGAATTCATGCTCTTATTAGTAGATGTAGATAAACCATATGACCAAGTAGAAGGTTAGGGAGAAGAAGCGACTCCTAAAAAAGTCCCAATGTGATTGGTATCTAGGATGAACTGATGGGCCACAATACAATAGTGATTTCGGGGAGCTGGTATAAATGGATGAATCAATAGGTTCACTCCCAATAGGAATTTATGACAAAGTTCTTTTCGGTGAATGAAAAGGAATGCGTGGTGATCACAAATTCTGACCTAAAAAACTCAAAGTGGTAGAATATTAAGGGTCGGATCGGAAAGGAGAGAAAGGAACTCTTGGGTCAAAAGTTTTTGTACTAGTAAATGTAGAATGAGGTGTGTATGTTTCTTCATTAATGTCTTCAATGTTAACTAACCCAAGAGATAATTCAGTCGTTACTGCTAGATTTCTTCGAGGTGAAGGTGGCTCAGGAGTAGGAGCTAAAAAAATTGAACATGATTCAGGTTGAGAAACTTTAGATTTAGGATGTTCGATGTCTTGTTCGGTAAGTTCAGTATTTGAAACTTCACTAGTGTCAAATTCTATGTGAACTACTTTGAAAATCTCTAGAACAGAGTAAACTAAGCTTGATTCTACTTCTTGCATTGGAATCACTTATGTTTCTATGGTCTCAGATTATAAAACTTTTGATGTTTTAGGTTCTTCTGAGGATTTTGATCCTGTTGACTTAGACCTTTTAGTTTTTATCTTCTCCAACTGACTTGGTGTATATTCAAGAGGTTTACCTTTCATTCGACGTGACTACCTTGATGATTCAACTAGGATTAAAATTCATTACAAAATAAAATAATGTTCACAATCCAATCCTAAGGTCTCTAAAAAGTAAAAACAAACAATTAACAAACGCTAAAAAATATATGGATTCAAACCATGAAAAAAATATTTTCACAATGAAATCACTCGTCGATAATGAAATCCAATGCCATAGAAATGAAAGTGAAAAGTGGTTGTAGATATGAACGAGTGGAACCAGTTACACTGACAACCTGCTTAATGAAACAATCTGGTTCAGGTAACTTCACTTATGCCATCTCCAGTAAAGATTACCATCCAAAAATTCCAAGTGTGCCTAGTCAACATTTGTTCCAGGGATAACGGGACCTTCCCTCTGTCGTCACCTCAGGTAATAACCCTAGCATTATGGTCACTATGGTTTCCAACTACAACAATTCTACCTAGTGGAATGTTAGGCCCCTATACTACTAGTGTCACCCCTTATTGTTATTAGTACAAACCACTTATTATATTGATGTACCCATGTAGTGCCCATATTGTTAC
>APFE030332194.1:69753-136988 GCA_000404065.3 Pinus taeda
TCATCCAAGAATTGTTCATTTATGTAATGTAAAGGAGGTTGCCCCCTCGAAGAGGCTGAATTCTAAGGCGTGGATCTCTCTTTTCTATCTTTTTGTGAGCTGGTTTCATAACATGGAACATTTGCATATCAAATGTGCATGCAAGGGAAGAGTAACAAAGCTCAATCCCCTTGGAAGCTCCTCAACATGGAATTGGAGGTTTACTTGCAAATGACCCCAAGTACCTTTTGGCACCATTGTAAAATGTGTAAATCACTCTACCATAGAGAATGAAGTGGGAATGATCACTTCACTAGGTTTGATATGATCTAATGCTTGACTCCTTTGTAAGGGGAGCTTCCCACAACAAAATTGAAATAATTTCATTTATCTCCCTATCGCAAGATTCTAGTGTTTTTTTGTAGCTTTGTAAAGTTTACTCACTTCACTATTCCAAAGCCCTACAACATAATCTACTGTAGGTGGAAAACATCTCAAAGAATAAAACTTTCTAGATTGATTTTAGTTAGCCTTGATTTTATTTGTTTTTGTTACGCAAAGGGAATGGATGTGAAACTTGATGAAATTATGACTTGACACAATCCTAACGCAATTGAAAATGACGATATAATATTTTGTTTCAATAAAAATATATCTAACAAAAGGAAAGAGTTTTTCAATTTTTCAACTGAAATATAAGCCAAAAACTCTAAACCCTATTATAACCATTTTCCTAAAATGCAAATAATTAATTTCACATCACCTGAATATTGAAAAGAATTCAAAATTTCACTTTTCCCGATAACAAAAGTAAATAAGAAATCTATCTTTTCATACAAGCACTCAGAAATTCGACAAATGCAACAAGAAACAAATAGTTACTAAAAATGAATTTATTTAATGGAATGTTATGAATTTACTTGCGGAAAAATTATGGTTCATGAACACTTCCATAGAGAAAAGAAAAATTAATTTCCATTTTGAAACAAGCACAAGAATTATTTTTCATGAATAATACATAATCTTGCAAATCATCGATTTTGATACAGAAATCACAATTTTGCAAAAGACAAAATTGGACTCACAACCTGATGTAATTGATAGAAGAAAGATAGACATTCAAGACAACAAGACTAAGAGACATATCTTTTCATAAATCGACCATTGATAAGATAAGACCTTACCGTAATTTGCAAAAAGAAGATAATCACGGGAAAATCTCTTCATAATACTTAGGCAACTAAAAATCACTCACACAAGGTTCAAACAAGTGTGAAAAAACAATAAAAAGCTAAAAGTTTAGATTTCAAGAGGACAAAATAGATTTTTTCAAAAGTTCCAGGCATGTGCATAGGTTCTGGAATAAACTAGTGTGAATTCGCTCTATTGCTAAAGAGAATATGCGCAGAAGTGTGCACTGTGCTAAAGTAAAAGTGTACACAATGGAGAAATTCAAGAGAAATTAAAAATAAATCAAATCTAATACAAAATTCAAATTTCTAAAATTTCGAGACACTCTAAGAAGGTTTGTGTAACTAGTTGAAAAGGTCAAACAAGGAAAACTATGGAGATTGAAACGATTCCTGAGTGGAGTCACCAATTTTTTGTGTGGACAAATACCTCATACTGACCAGAGAAATCTCCTTAGACTTCAAAGAACCCTAGTAAAAACAAAAATTAATTACTACCTTTCCCTAGACTTGGGTTGACTGAAATAAAATAGAATGATAGATGCCTCTTACTAATTTAACGAAATGATTGATGAAGTCCCTCAAAGATTTCAACGATTCACTCCTTAATGCTCTAGATTTCCTGTCATCGCTCCTTATAGCTTCTCCATACTATCTTGAAAGATATTTGCAAAGACATAGAGAAACAAGAGATCAAAGCATACAATATATAATCAAAGAGACAAATGGACTAATTAACAAATTATATATCATAAAATGATCAATATGCAACAAAAATCCATGTAAATGATCAAGGAATCCTACAAATTAAATCAATGAAGATGTAATTGAGAAAGAACCATTGCTTTTATATTCATAAAACTAGAGACAATTCTTACAACCATATAGCCTTGATGTTGCATGTCCCTTCTACAATATCCAACCCTATCCCTTGCAAGAAAATCCTTCCAACCTAATCTCAACAGCATAAACCTACTTCCAAAATCCTCTCCCAATCCTTAGACATGTAGTGTCTCTATAGGCTAGGAATGGGAAGTTATGGATCCATTCTCCAAGTGATGAGATCCACTATTAGTGGGATAGAGGTTACACAAAGGAAGGGGAGCTCCTCCATGATGGGAGGGACCATTACTAAATAGACACTTATTCAAAGCGTGGTTGGGATAGATGCTACCAAGAATGCTTCTAGACTTTACTTTTTATTTTTACATAATTGAAGTCATGTTCATAGGTCATAGTGGAATATAGTGGGTACTCATGTGCAAATATTAATGGTTTTCTTTGTGTATGCACAAACATTAGGTAGGAACTATGAATATTCCCAAAATCAAGGTTTTGTACAATACGATCCAAAAATTCCCCTTTCTTTGTGATGATTTAGTTTCAAACTTTGTAGGGAAATTCTCTAGAACAAATGTGTGGATAGTAAGAGATCCAAACTGATAGTCATTTGCATAATGGGACAAAATGACATGTAGCAGCTGACCAGTCCCCCTTGCCTCCTAAATCTGTGTAGTCTTCCCTCCCAGGGCTTGATCCTGCAGTCTCCACTGCCTGACCTTAACTTCACAATTTTGTCCCTCAATGGCCATTGCAAAACTTTTATCCTTAGTGAGGACTCTGTAGAAAAATACCTCAGTCTATCTTGAGCTATGCTTTGTGCAGTCTCAGTGATCATACTCTCTCCCTGTCTCTTGGAACTATGCATTACATAGTCACCAGGCCCTTTCTCCCAGTCTATCACTTGTCTTGGACTCAGTTCATGGATAAGAATGCATCATCTTAGACTTTGGAGTTTTCATATTGATCATGTCTCGTCATGAGGAAATTGCAGGAACAAGTACACTATTTAGCATGAGATGATGAAGAAGGAGAATGAGGAGGGAAGCATGCCTAAATAGTTTCTTGTAGCTAAACTCACAAGTGGATATATCAAGAGTAAGAAAAGGGACACTAGTTCGCAACTACCATCCAAATACTTAAGATCATTGAAGACCCTGCATCACAAAGCTATGTGGAGGAGAAGAGAAAGCATATCCAAGAATAAATCTAGCACTTAGCATCAAAAACGACTTGAAATTGCCACATCATTAATCCAGTCCATGTCAGGACCGCCATGTCAAGTTGTGTTATGAGTTGTCATATGCCACATCACTATTGTGGACCGTGTATGTTGTAGTCAAATGTATTGTAAAGTGGAATTGCAAAGGACACACATGAATGTGAAGAGTGATGTAAGTTGAAAAGTCATAGGAAGTTTAGCAGTCATGAGGCAGTCAAAGAGTCACAAGAGGGAAGCATCACCCCATGGTTATATATACCCCTTGATTGTATGAACAAATGACTTTTCATCTTTGCTCCTCCCACAAGGCATTAGAGATATCAACTAGTTCTTTGAGGAGCAAGGAGTGGCTCCAATGTTCCACTACTGGGGCTAGTGATGTAAATTGTAAGCATGTGTCTTGGAACTTTTTCTTAATAGAGAGAAGCCATTTAAGGCCAACACGTTCTTCATGCATGAACTATGAATGTTTGTAAGACTATTCTGTGGGAATTTGTATTTCATGTTTTCTTTCACATGCACTAATATAGATGAACTATTACGTTATTTAAGTGCTTATATTATTGAGAATGTGTTGTAATGGTTATTATTGTTGTCCCATCCTTGTGGACTATTTTGCGAGATACTAGACATATATTTCCTCATTGGTTGGTTGTAACATCCATTGCACCAGCTTTGGAATATTTTGTTGGATGTTAGATGAGTCCTTCTAGTTCATATGTGTCTCTTCCTAGGTGGTGCTATTACCTCTCACTTTTATCTCCCACTTTGCAATGGAAGAACCTTGAAACAGTTGCACTGCACACTCACCAGGCACACTCCCCTTATTTTTCAAAGACATCATTGCATCACTCTCGTGTACTAATAGCTAGAGCCAAGGAAAATATTTAAGGATTTGGAAACTATACCTTTATACCAGATGAGAATCCTACACCAGATGGTGTGAGGTTTAACTGGGACTTCATATTGGGGATATCCCCTGAATTTTGGCGGGTACACCAACATCAATAATTCTAGTGGTAGAAGGAGGGAAGCCAATGTTCTATGCCTGATAGACCCACTAACCCCATTATTCCATTATTTGGTCAAGTAAACAACTCTCATCCCACCTCCCCTACTCGTGCTTTTGAAGTTGGTGACTCTTCTTAGCCTAAGCCTGAATGTGAAATTCCATACACTCAGGTTGGGGCCATCCACCCCATCACTCATCAATTTTCAAATGTTATTGGATTCATTCCAGGGGTAATCAATCTTCAATATTCTTCAAAGAGACAAAAACCACCCCAAAAGGGAACGTAGTATCCTCCTTTGAAAAAGCAGTTCTTTCCACTTTTGAAGAATTAGTCTACTCTATGGAAAAGGAAGAATATCCTCCACTCTTTCATGGAGGTAAGAAAGGAAACATTTTACTCGTGGGTACAAATTTCAATAGGATAGGCAGGGAAGAAGAAGAAGAGCAAGAAGAGTCATCAGATTCTGACAAAGAGGAGGATGATGGTGAAGAATAATACATGGTAGACCAAAATCTGGATTGGATGACTCAGGGCACACGCACACTTTTGGGTGTCTTGCATAAGATGCCAAAGAATTGAAAGAAGTTGTTAACAAAATATGACCCTGATAAGATAATGAACGTTGAAGACCATCTAGATAAATTTTTCCTAAATCTTCAAACTCTTGAGGTACGTTATGATGATGTTTCATGCAGACTTTTTCCATGTACCTTGGATGGTAGACCACCTGTATGGTATCACAACCTACCCCAAAATCCATATACAATTGGATGGGGTTCAAGAAGATATTTCTTGAAAAAATTGTTGATGACAAGAGCCCTGCCATGTTATTGAGAGAGGTGAGTAATCTTAAGATGAATCAAAAGGAAAAAGTGAAATATTTCAACCATAGGTTCAATTGCATCTTGAAATTTTTTACGAAAAATACAAAACCTCACGACTCCATCACCATAGATTACTATACTTTTGATGATGTTGGACCCACCAACATGTAAGGGGATCTCCCTAGTAAGAAGTCCCAATTAGACCTCAAATTGTTTGGTGAAGGAGTCTGAGTAGTGGGTCATAAGGTAATGCCTTGACCGTGATGTCACACAGAGGCAAGTAAGATAACTTTGTTAGTAGCAAGGGTGTGACTACTGCAGTGAGTCAAAGAAGGTGTATGAGAGGTTCTAACACAGGGGGGTTGAGATGAGGGTGAAGGTCAGTTCTAGGTTGAGAGGGATCAGTACCAACTTGGCTAGGAACACACAACACATAGGACATACATAAATTCTAGTAGAGAAGTCCACTTGAATGTGATAGTCACAACATACAAGGTAATATAACACATACAACACTCACGGATCAGTTTGAATGAGTGCAATGGTTGTTAGAGCAAGGTTCATGTGAAAGGTTTGTCTGATGTCTGGTAGAGTAGTCAACATTGAAGGGACAACATTAATAGTATATACAAGACATTTCCATTAATAGATTGTGCATTACAACAAATGAATTAGTTTAGATGTAGAACACACGTTAAAGAAGCATGCATTACAAGTGTTAAAGATCAGTCTTACAACTGATACAATACATGTGTGAAAACGTGTTGGCTCTTATTATATAAAGAAGTGTAAGTTCCAATCATACAATACATCCATCTAAACCTACTAACCCCAACAGTGGAATGTTATAGCCATATTTGCCCACTCCTCAAAAGAGATGAACTAGCTCCTTGTAGCGGAGAAGCCAAGGCACGTTACGATACTATCCAAGCTCTTTCCAAGATAGTATTATTAGAAGCTTGGCTGACCAAAAGCCTATACAATGAGTTATGAGGGACTATTTATATCAAAGGGTGGGTGACCCTTGACATTCCCCTTTGTGAAAGTTCAACTAGCCTCATGACTCTTCACCTACTCTATGACTGTTACATCCAACTATTGACACTTGACTTACACTTGACATGACTCAACATTACAATGCACATGTACTCATCTGAGACAACATGGCTTGAGCAAACCATGCAAGATATCACTGATACTTGGTCTATTGTGATGATACCAACTCTTTGACATGCTCGTGATGGTGAAGGTGGTGATATGATGCCAATCTTAGTCATCTGTGATGGTGTGCATTTACCTCATGGTGACATCTTGCTGAAGCAAACTCTTGCCTTTGTTGCAACCCGTGCATTTGTTCGGCCCCTTCATCCAACTCGTATGCTAACATGCGCATGGTATTCTTGGGTGAGGCTGAACTGGAAACACACTGATGCATAGTCTCCATGTTAATATTCAAGTATGTGCTAGTCATCATGCACATCAACTTGCTGAAGTACATATTCAGTTGCCATTGGACTTGCTTCTTGTCTTCACCTTGGTGAGTGTGTTAAAGGGGTTGGATTACATGTGTGTCCACAATAGCATGCATGCTGCTAAATCCTTTGCATGCGATCAATAACATTGCTCACCATGTTTGCTCCTTGCTAGCTACTGGGATGGATCTTTAATTTGTATGGGTGCAATTTCATCTGTGAGTGCATGTTGTGCCCACTGTTGTTCTTGTTCCTATTGTAAATCACTTGTCCATCTGTGCAACTTCATGCCCTTCCTTGAGTTGCTTCTTCAGCACATGAAACTCCTTCATTATTCCCTTCCCCATCTTTCCATGATCATCATGTAGCGTTGTCACATGATAGCCTCGGTCTCCAAAGTTTCTTTCATCATCTTGAGCTTGCAACTTTGTTCCACCCATGTGTTGTTAGCAACCTTCCTATTGAATTCAATGCATTCACTACATTCATTTTTTTCACTACATTCGGTATGCTGCCTTCAGCTATTGTTCATGATGCTACTTGTTGTGATGTTTTTGTTTTCATGTCTTAATGTCCTTATCTACGAACAACCCCATATCTTCATGGTTAGGAAAGCTCGTAAACATTTGATCAACTGCATCTCTAGGTGTGCTCTGAATAATGTCTTTGAGTTTACCCACTCAGAAACCATTGTACCTTCACTACTTAGGGCTAGATCAACACCTGAAGTACCTGGAGACATGGCAATAAGCATGGCAACAAATATGTTAATCGAAAACCAAAATGAACTTGAGAATTGACTTGAAACATACCTGTGTGACTCATCATGAAGGTTGTGCAGTTTCGGCTGGAAGGTCGGGAGACTGACCACCAAGATTGCAAAAGGCATAGTCTGGGCTGCTAGCAAACTAAATGACTACTAGAACTATGCAATGCACAGTCCAGTCTGGTTGTTGACTACTGGGATTGCATAATGCACAATCTCGGCAGGCAATGGTTGTGGGCTTAGTGACTGCATTGAGAAATTTTCTTGGCCAACAATCATTGTCCCTTAGGATTGTGCAAACCAAGATGAGGGAAAAGTTGTTGAGTAGAAATGTGCATTTCTGGACACGAAGGTAGAGCCTTCCCTCTCAGTGTTACGCAATGTTGTCTTGGTGAGGCTCTTGGTGAGGAAGAGTCTGAGCCAAGGCTGCTTAGACTCGTCGATGAGCAACTGAAAGTGAATGTGAGTGCAAATGCATGTTGATACTGAGTGTAAGCATAAGTGAATGATCATGCATGCAAATGGTGAATGAAATATTTAGAAAATGGAACAACATGCATGTGGGTGAGGTCAGTCGCCAAATCAGTGATCGTTCATGAAAAATAGTTTCATTCATGTGACAACAGTGAGATGTTGATGAAAACAAAAACTGTGTTAGGGAAAGCTAATATACATGTAAATGATAGTAGGTGTTCAAAGAAATCAAGAAAATAGTACTCATACAAGAAAAAACACATAAACTGACAAAAATGCAACAGAAGGCATGGGAAGTGAGCTTACCCTAAAAAATTGAGCTGAATGTGCCAAATACTCCTAGATGTGATGTGAGATGTTAGAGCTACAAGGTTGATGTGAGGAATGAGATCTGCAGCATTCGATTGATGAGTTTCAATAACATCGAGGTTGTGACACGCATGCCACAAATATAGGGGAAGCGACTCTTGGTGGGAGGTTTCTGAAATGATACTTGCATGTAACCTCCAAGTGCTAAACATAGATCCCTAAAACAAGGGATGCCTTTACATGGAGCCTTGGGAGAAGAAGCCTATGCATGCAAGTCATTTTTGCTTGGTTCGAGAGGGAACCATCAACTCAGTTGCACATGCAAGAGATTGCTCGACTGCTTGGAGGAAATGCACATTTTTGGCTGGGAGCTGGGTTGGCTTCTTAGAATATTTGTGCAATTTCTTAGTAGAGCAGCTGAATACTACCAAGATTTGTGCAAATTCTATGCTGAGCGGCCCTGGTGGGGAAAATTGTGCAATTCCTGTTGGGAGTGTTAACTGGCAGAATTCCAAAATCTTAGAGCCCAGCAGGCTACCAGACACGATTGCACAATTTTTGGAGGGGAGGTTGGTTTCCCTCTAGAAATGATCAATTTTCTTTGGGAAGCTGCTCAACTTGTATCTGGACCAAGTTCGAGTGATTAGCCTATGAGGGGAGTGCATCGGGCTATGATTGATAGGCTACCTTTGTGCAAGAAAAAAATTGAAGCTTGTGAACTTGACGAAGCAAGGAAAGCTGCTATGAAGGTTGGCATGGAGGCTCCAAAACGAAGCTAAGGAAAAATTTTGGAGGGTGGTTGTAGACTCTACAACACTTGGTGACGCACTAGGAGAACTCCAGCTCTCTGAATGGACCTTGTTTGTGAAAAGCAAGTCTAACACCTCCGAAAGTATTGTTTAGCTCTTAGCTCATCTTGGTTTCACACTAGATTGATTATAAGATGTAGCATCTACCAAGCTCTTTGTCGATTGACACACATTCTGAACCAAGGAAACACAGTTGCTTCGATTGGGGTTGAGGGGCATATTAGTGCACAAATAGTATATTCGTCAAAGACTTAGTTTCATCTTTGGTGTTTCTCCACTACCATCAGGCCTGGACAGTACCCTAACAGAGTCACATAGGAACACAAGCTTGGCTCTGCTACCAGTGAGCCTAGTAAGTACCTTGATGGAGTTACTTGCATCACCTCTTTATGCAGGAATCCTTTCTCTTCTTTCGCCTTATTCATTTTTCGTTTTTCAAAATTTTTTCATTTTTCCATTTTTGTAACTGTGCATAGCACTTATTTATTTCAGAGGTGGAAGAGGGATCCTGACTTATTGAGAGCAGAAGAGGTTGTTCCAGCAAAAAAGTAGTTTATTATACCTTTGATGTCCCTATTAAGGTTTTTCCCCTCACCTTACTCTACTTGAATGAGATGATAAAGTTTAACCCAAAAACAACTGACTAGAGTAGGTGACACTAGTTAGTGCACAAGCATTGTGTTTTCACCAAGGTTCACTTTGAATAGTACGTGTTTTCCATCGACCTATCATGGACAGAAAGTAATAAGCTTTTCATACGGAGGCAGGATGAAAAATAACCAAGTAGTGATAGTAGCACAAGGCCTCTTGTACTTTACCCAACTTGCTTCAATAATCGTACATGGTTTCATGTGAAACTATCTTACGAAAGAAACAAGAAAACTAAAAAACAAAAAAGCAAAGTAAGAGTAGAAGTAAAAGAGAAAGAAAAGCAAGTAAGAAAATAAGCATGTAGGCAAACAACTCAAAAAGAAAACACTATTCCTACTCCTAAGCTAACAGTGCATGGGTCATCTCACATGAAGTGATACTTCCAATGCAACCACTGGTGCATTGGTTGACCCATGTTTGTGAAGGCATGGTTCATGAACAAGACAGTTGTAAGAACCAACAAACAAGAAAGATATAACAGTGAAGAAAAGCACACTATGAGCTTACAAGTTACCACAAAACAAAGATGAGTGATGTTAGAGTCGGTCTTTACATCCGTCCGTGAGAGATCATTTCTCTTTATTGCATTTCATTTTTAGGTGTCTCGCTCGCTTCACTCAGTTGCATTCTGCTAGGGGAATGCCATAATTCGACGGAAGGGTCTTGTTATTCATTACCTCTCATGCCTTGCACTCCTGGCTCAGGTATGTTTGTTAAAATCAAAATTTTGAGTCACTTACAGCCCTGTTTTAGTCTTTTGATTAGCAAGTGTCATTTCAGTCACTAGGTCTAGGGTTTCACAAGTTGCGTCTTCAAGTTGTCCAATAAAGCCAGCAGGCCAGAGGGAGGTTCTTAATAAGTTGTCATTTCACATATTTTCATCGCTTTTCTTCAAAACATTTCATCTTTTGTAATAATTTTCAAAAAATTTCTAGTTGTTGAATTCTTCAGGCGTAGCCCTAGTCTCCTTTGCCAAATTCAATGTCAGCTATCCTTGCAAAAAATTGCCAAGAATTTCATCATTTCAGTCAAAAATCAAAAAGGAAATTCAAATCACATAGTTGCATTAAAATGTAAAATGTGCCAATGCCAAACATTACAAAAATGGGTTTTCAAGAATCAAAAATAAAATCCACATCTTTATTAAGAGTTTTCCATGAAGATCAATTTCATTTGCATGCCAAGTTCAAAGAAAAGCCATTCAAAGAAAATTGGTTGACTTAGTGCACGATTTGGGTGGAGTTGGAGGAAGTTTGGCCGGCGTGGCGAATAGAGCAGGTGGCGCGGCGTACTGGAGAGGTGCTGCACACTGGGAGGAACCACACAGTGTTAAATAACACGGGCGCGACACATTGGGATGGTGCGACGCACTGGGTATGCGGTGCGATGCATACACCTAAAAGCCCAAATTTTCTTGAAATCTCTCCAAATTTCCCATCACTTGCACGGATTTTCTCGGTAGAGCCTTCTTCTTGATGTTTCATCCACTTTTGTGATAAGCTAGGGTGGTTTATGGATGATAATGGTTGAACAAACATATCAAACCCTCCTTCTAAAAGCACCTCAAGAAAACTTGTTGTCAGGGTTTCAAATTCATTGTTTTGCCACCAAAGTCACTCCTCCCTCCCTTTTCTCCTTTGTTTTAATCATTCCCTAATTTCCTAACCCCCCCTAGGTTCATTAATCCCTTCTCCTATATTCTCTTTCCCAAATTCTCAAATCCCACACCTCATACCCTACATAACAATTCCTCACCCTATACATCTAATCCCTCAAAACCCTCCTATATTTCCCTAATCCCTATAGTCCCAAAAGTCCCTAATCCCCCTACTATTTTCCCCATTCGTAACAGTCCCTTGTTCAACCACATCACAAACAGAGCAGTCCAACACAGTTTTATCACAAGCATCTTTTTCTCCAAGGCAGTTTGCATAGCAGCAGTGATGACATCTGGTCATTCATCTGATTATGATGTAGAGACCCAAAGTGACTCACCCACGAAGGAACATGCACCCCGAAGGCCTCATAAAGGTGGCAGAAATGTTAGAGAAGAACCGACCACCCTTACAAAATAGCAGGCCTTCCCTCTTGCCATCTCTTGTTTTCAGTTTCAGTCATGTTATGAATTTTGCGAGAAGGTTTCTACTATTCAAGTCCATCATGAGTTGGCTCGCTTATTTGTATTACATTTACATGGTGATAGAGTTACTTTGGCTAGTGTCACTTTCACACTTACACCATATTCTATCTCATTAGCAACCGACATACTGAACATTGGAGAACCATGGAACAAGAAGCAGAAGATTGACTGACAACATTATGAGCCATATATTAAACTCGGTTTCTTGAGGCAGCTCAAGAGAGTGTTCTCGTTCCGATATCTCAAAGATGAATATGATCCATTAATGAAATTAATCATGAAGTATTTCAGTTGTCAAGGTTGCTTCTCCCGAGTATATGCTTATCACATGAGGCTGCTCATGCATTTCACCCAGGTAAGGATGATGAACATTCCTTATTTCATAAGTCAAAACATAGAGAGGATGACTGCCCTTGTGTAGCACAAGACCCCTGAGCAGCAGTTCAACATCATTTTCCATTTTGCTCTCATCAAGATTTTGGTGGTTCATCAGCTTGGATTACAGGGTATCACTTGTGATGATTTCATGTCTTGTGACTTTTTTAGAGCACCTTCAGAGTTTGGGCATGAGACTGGTGGACCTTCTCATCAGCAAGAAGGCCATGATCTACACACTGCTACTATATCAGTCTTCATTACATATCAGAAGGGCGCGAGGTAGATATTTGCAGCAGCAAAGCGAGTGATATCTCCACCCAGGGTGGAAGGGGCCTCGCTTCTAACATCAGCATCATAGGTACAGGACAGAGGCAAGAGGCCAATGTAGGATGAGGGGCCTTCAGGTGAGCGAGAGACTGATTTCATTCGCGTTCAGGGTGATGTTATAGACATGGGCTCGCAAAATGCACATCTTAGAGAGATCATCCAGGAGTAGTAGACAGAGATCACAGCCTTTTCCCTTGACTTGGAGAGGGCTAAGTGGACTATGAAATATTTGGAGCAGAGGAACAAATAGCTAGAAGATTAGCAGGCAATCATGGAGTTGCAAAACATCCACGAGAATCGCCAAGCTGCCCAAGGGCGGAGGATTGAGCTCACTTCATTGGAGCAAGAGATTAATGATGATAAGGAGTCTTGGCTCGAGAGAATCAACATCCACCTAGAGAGACTGCTGGAGAAGGCCGATAGGAACAAAGCATTGTTGAGACACATGGCTTTCCATTATAGGGCGCGCAATATGAGTTCCAAGAAACGAATAAGGAGTCTAAAGGCGAAATTAAAGAAGGCAATAAGGAAGAAAAAGAGGCAAAAGGAGCATGATCATATTTGCATATTGGCCGAAGCCTCTTTAGCCCAGCATGACACTTGATAGAGAAGGTACAACCCAAATTTCAAGAAATTTGGAGCAATTTTTGTATTTTTGAAAATTTTTGCACTGAAAAACAGGTTTTGCTTCCCTCTGCACCAAGCCACGTGGCACTCGCTTTTTCAAGGGAGCTCCAAATGGCAAACACTTTATATTTTTGGATTTGGCATGAAAACTCATGACTGTTGGTGCATGGCCAAGACGTTTGGGCAATTTTTGAGTCCACAAGAGGTCAAAAACACTCAAAAAATGACCTCACTACCCCTATTTTGACACACAGGAAAAAGTCTTCAGAGATTGAAGTTTTGGAGGGGAAAATGGACACCAAATTGAAAAATTCCACTTGGGTTGGAAATTAGACAGCTAGAGATTTCCAACAAGATATCTTGGGCTCAATTTTGACTTTATAAAGTGCCTCAAAATCAGCTCCAAAGTGGCGTGACACATAGAGAATTTGGGCGCGGCGCATAGAGAAATTTGGCCTCATTTTCACTCTTCAGCTCAGAAATTCACCCAGTTTTGACTAGTTTTACTTTTTGATGTAACTATTGATCTACCATGATGTAATTTGATGACCATGATGTAATATTGGCACATTTTTACTTGTTCTAGAGGATCCATTGACCAAAAAGTGAAAATTAAATGAATGAATCAGTTTCCTAGCATATAGAGGCAAGTTGTTTGATTGCCTAGATTTCAGCTCCTTATTTAGAATTGGTTCAAATAGCTCCTAGAATGATGAGATTGACCCCTAGAGGAAAGGGAATGGGTTTGGCTTGTCTATATTATGTAATTCCTAAGTAATTTTCATGGTTGGACACTTGGGATTGCTTGGCACTTCATTGTACATTTCATTTCTGCATTTTTGGCAAAGGAAATAGCAGGGTTTTGCAGCACTTGTTGGGATCCATGTGGCTCTGTGTTTTGATGGTGTTTTTCTCTATGTAATTGTAAGTTCATTTATGTTTATGTGTATCATTTCCCTTCTCTTTTCTTCTGAAATTAAACAAATGAGTGATTAAGGTAGAATCCATTGGAATGTTATGCTTTGCCTTGAAATTTTGTTTAATTTGACATGTTTTCATCTGTTTGAGGAGGAATCTCAAGACTCTCTTGCCCTCTTTGGCTCCTCACCAGTCTGATCCTTCCATTCGTTCAAATCTAAAGCATTAAAACAATTTCCTTCCTTACCCTAATCAGAACTCTGCAAAAAAACTGTGCCTCATCCCCGGACCCAAATTTGCCTCTCCCATTTTCCAACTAAAAACCCCCAAAAACTCAAATCAAATCCTTGCACTTCATACCTAGCCTAAGATTAGTTGTAAAATCAGTCATCTCAAGCCCATTTGATTACTTTTCGCTGAGATTGACTTGGAGAGAGCCCTCTCCTGGCCTCGTAGGGCTAGCTATGAGGCTGAGCGTGGTTTGATGTGGACCTAGAAGCTTACCTTTTCAGCCTAAGGTAAATCGAGGCCCTAACATAGTGGCGAACATACTGAGGAGTGAAAATGGTTTGCTTGTTAGTGTTATTTGCGTTATAAGATATAGATGAAGCTTGAAGATTATGCTAGGTAGCCTTCGAAATGTTCTTGATAAGCATCAGTGAAAGTAGATAAACGTTGCTTCAGTGAATATCCGATTTAGCTTATTGTCGTAACACTTAACTTATAAAGTGCTTCAGTACATGTAATCAAGTTTAAATTTGATGGTTGATGGTGGAAAACAGTCAGACATAAGAAGGTTGAAATCATTCACCTGGCGACTCCATTCATTGAAAAATCCATAAATCAATCCTTCATGGTGACTCCACTGCAGGAAGATCAGTAGCTTTAAGATTTTCAAGATCGAAAGGGTTGCAACAAGATACGCTCCCATGAGCCGAGATCACATCCCAAGTTTTCCGAATAAAATTCACAAGGTGGATTGGCTTCATAATTTTCCATTGTTCAAAAATGTGGAAGGTAATGACGCGGCTCTTCATCTGGTGAAATTTCACATTCATGTGCATAAATTAAAGATCAATTTTCCTGAAGACTGTTTGATGAAAATGTTTATGGCTACTCTCGAAGATGAAGCCCGATCTTGGTATGAAAGTTTGCCACCTGCTTCTATTCATTGTTTAAAAGATTTTCATACAATATTCTTTGAAAGGTATAAAGAATCTTGTCCATCCTTAATATTAGTGCAGAATTGTTGTGAACATGTTAGTAGTTTCATTGAAGATCTTGAGACTTTTTATGGAGATACTGAAATGATGGATGGAGAAATCATGGAAGCATTGTATGAAAATTCGTTTTAGTAGCACACAGAAATCTTAGAGGATACTTATCAATATCAGCAGGTTGAAGATTTCCGTATTGCTGAAAATGATGAGAGAAGAATTTTTATTTCAAATATGGTTGAAAGGATGGATGATACGCAGGAAAATGATGTTCCAATCTTATATAATGATGTTGATAAATCAGATCGAGAGACAAATTGTGATGAGGAAAAACATGTTGTTCCGGATCTCATAAAGGAGAGTTGCATTGTTGAGGCTGCCTCAAATGAAGAAAACAGAGGTATAGACCTAAATGCTCTCATCCCACCAGAACTAGATCTTCACGAGGAGCTAGTTCATTCCCTCTATGAAAAACAAGATGAGATCTTCGCTCAAATAAGTGAAAAAGTTTCCTTGAATGAATCATTGGTAGATGATAGAAATGTCATATTTGAGTATCAAGAATCATTTGAAGTTTCTTTTCTTATGATTGATGAATGTAATGAGAAACATGAGAATCTTGTTTTCATATCATATGAAGATGACCTACAATATATTCAAACTACAGAAGATCAGACCATTAAGGTTTCCCTTTCAGATTCTTCTTCATATGCCTCATGTTTTGAAATGTTTTTCCAAGAGGAGATATGCTCATCTACTTGCTCATAATTTTTTGAGGACCAGGAACATACTTTTACTGAAGTACATTATGAAGGAAGATCGGAATCAAAAGAAAAAGATACCTTATTTCTTCAGCAGGAGGTAAATCTTCATGTTTTTCAAGATCCTTTGGCAAATCTGTTGCAATCAGCAGTGAAGGCAATTATTGCAACATTCAATGATGAAGGAGATCATGGTCAATTATGTTTTTGGATGCCCAGTTACCAGTATCTATTTTTGGCCAGGAGATCTGAGTAGGAGAATCAATCAAGAAGGCATCTGCTTGATTGGTTACATTGGAATTTTGATATAGTTTGATGGTATATTGTCTTGTAATAAACACAGGTGGTCATGTACTACCATCAAAATTTAAGTTTTAAGTTCAGGTCTTAGTATTTTGAGTTCGTTTGTTAGAGTCAAGTTTTTTCAGTCATTTCAGTTTGCATCAAGTTAGTTTGAGTCGAATTTCCAGTCAATAAATTGAGTCATGTTGGTTTGTCGAAATAATGGACTCCATAGCCCAATGGATGAAGGCACTATATAGCTCTCTTAGAGATCTGGCATTCTTGGCACCTCCAAGGAGCTACCATCCCCATTGGAGCCAATGCTAGAGTCGGTCTTTACATCCCTCCGTCAAAGATCATTTCTCTTTATTGCATTTCATTTTTAGGTGTCTCACTCACTTCACTCAGTTGCATTCCCCTAGGGGCATGCCATAATCCGATGGAAGGGTCTTGTTATTTATTACCTCTCATGCCTTGCACTGCTGGCTCAGGTCTGTTCGTCAAAATCAAATGTTTGAGTCACTTACAACCCTGTTTTAGTCTTTTTATTAGCAAGTGTCATTTCAGTCTCTAGGTCTAGGGTTTCACAAGTTGTGTGTTCAAGTTGTCCAATAAGGCCAGCAAGCCAGAGGGAGGTTCTTAATAAGTTGTCATTTCACATATTTTCATCGTCATCTGGATGGATCATGACCTTTCTTCAAAACTTTGTTTTGAAGAAAATTCGACATTTCGTCTTTTGTAATAATTTTCAAAAAAAATTCAATTGTTGAATTCTTCAGAGGCAGCCCTCATCAACTTTGCCAAATTCCATGTCAGTTATCCCTGCAAAAAATTGCCAAAAATTTCAGTCAAAAATCAAAAGGGAAATTCAAATCATAGAGTTGTATTAAAATGTCAAAAAGTGCTAATGCCAAACATTACAAAAATGGGTTTTCAAGAATCAAAAGTCAAATCCATGTCTTTATAAAGACTTTTCCATGAATATCAATGTCATTTGCATGCCAAATTCAAAGAAAAGCCATTCAAAGCAAATTGGTTGAGTTAGTGCGCGATTTGGGTGAAGTTGGAAGAAGTTTGGCTGGCATGGTGCATAGAGTAAGTGGCACGATGCAATGGAGAGGCGCGGTGCACTGGGAGAAACCACACAGTGTTAAATAAAACGGGTGTGCCGCACTGGGAAGACGCGGTTCACTGGGTATGCGGTGTGGCACATACACCTGAAAGCCCGAATTTGCTTGAAATCTCTCCAAATTTCCCATCACTTGCGTGGATTTTCCAGGTAGAGCCTTCTTCTTGATGTTTCATCCACTTTTGTGATAATCTAGGGTGGTTTATGGATGATAATGGTTGAACAAACATATCAAACCTTCCTTCTAAAAGCACCTCAAGAAAACTTGCTGTCAGGGTTTCAAATTCATTGTTTCACCACCAAAGTCACTCCTCCCACCCTTTTCTCCTTTGTTTTAATCATTCCCTAATTTCCTAACCCCCCTAGGTTCATTAATCCCTTCTCCTCTATTCTCTTTCCCAAATTCTCAAATCCCGCACCTCATACCCTACATAACAATTCCTCACCCTATACATCTAATCCCTCAAAACCCTCCTACATTTCCCTAATCCCTATAGTCCCAAAATTCCCTAATCCTCCTACTATTTTCCCCATTCCTAACAGTCCTTTGTTGCAATTTTTCCCCTTGGTGGAAAAATTCAACCACATCACAAACAGAGCAGTCCAACATAGTTTTATCACCAGCATCTTTTTCTCCAAAGCAGTTCGTACAGCAGCAGTTATGTCATCAGGTCACTCATCTGATTATGAAGTAGAGACCTAAAGTGACTCACCCACGGAGGGACATGCACCCCGAAGGCCTCATAAAGGTGGCAGACATGTTAGAGGAGAACCGACCACCCTTACAGAATTGCAAGCCTACCCTCTTACCGTCTCTTGTTTTCAGTTTCAAACATGTTATGAATTTTGCGAGAAGGTTGCTACTATTCAAGTCCATCATGAGTTGGATCACTTATTTGTATTACATTTACATGGTGATTGAGTTACTTTGGCTGGTGTCACTTTCACACTTACACCAGATTCTATCTCATTAGCAACCAGCATACCGAACATTGGAGAGCCATGGAACAAGAAGCAGAAGATTGACTCGCAACACTATGAGCCATATATTAAACTCGGTTTCTTGAGGCAACTCAAGAGAGTGTTCCCGTTCTGATATCTAAAAGATGAATATGCTCCATTAATGAAATTAGTCATGCACTATTTCAGTTGTGAAGGTCACTTCTCCTGAGTATATGCTTATCACATTAGGTTGCTCATGCATTTCACCCAGGTAAGGATGATGAACATTCCTTATTTCATATGTCAGAAAATAGAGAGGATGACTGTCCTTATGCAGCACAAGACCCTTGAGCAGAAGTTCAACAGCATTTGTCATTTTGCTCTCATCAAGATTTTGGTGGTTCATTAGCTTGGATTACAGGGTATCACTTGGGATGATTTCATCTCTCGTGACTTTTTTAGAGCACCTTCAGAGTTTGGGCATGAGACTGGTCGACCTTCACATCAACAAGAAGGCCATGATCCACACACTGCTACAATACCGGTCTTCATTACATACCAGAAAGGCATGAGGCAGTTATTTGCAGCAGCAAACCGAGTGCTATCTCCACCCGGGGTGGAAGGGGACTCGCTTTTGATGTCAGCATCACAGGTACAAGACAGAGGAAACAGGCCAATGTAGGACGAGGGGCCTTCAGGTGAGTGAGAGACTAATTTCATTCTCGTTGAGGATGATGTTACAGACATGGGCTCGCAAAATGCACATCTTAGAGAGATCATCCAGGAGAGCAAACAGAGATCACAGCCTTGTCCCTTGACCTGGAGAGGGCTCAGTTTACTATGAAATATTTGGAGCAGAGGAACAAACAGCTCAAAGATCAGCAGGAAATCATGGAGTTGCAAAACATTCGCGAGAATCGCCAAGCTGCCCAAAGGCGGAGGATTGAGCTGAGTTCATTGGAGCAAGAGATTAATGATGATCGAGAGTCTTGGCTCAAGAGAATCAGCATCCACCTAGAGAGACTATTCGAGAAGGCCGATAGGGACAAATTATTGTTGAGACACATGGCTTTCCATTATAGGGCACGCAATATGAGTTCCAAGACACGAATAAGGAGTCTAAAGGCGAAATTGAAGAAGGCAATAAGGAAGAAAAAGAGGCAAAAGGACCATGATCATCTTCGGATATTGGCCGAAGCCTCTTTTGCCCAGCATGACACTTGATCGAGAAGGTACAGCCCAAATTTCAAGAAATTTGGAGCAATTTTTGTATTTTTCAAAATTTTTGTACTGAAAAACAAGTTTTGCTTCCCTGTGTGCCGCACCACGTGGCACTCTCTTTTGTTAGGGAGCTCCAAATGGAAAAAACTTTATATTTTTGGATTTGGAATGAAAAATCATGACTGCTGGTGCATGGCCAAGAAGTTTGGGCAAGTTTTGAGTCCACTAGAGGTCAAAAACACTCAAACAATGACCTCACTGCCCCTATTTTGACACACAGGAAGCAGTCTTGGGAGATTGAAGTTTTGGAGGTGTAAATGGACACCAAATTGAAAAATTCCACTTGGGTTAGAAAGTAGACAGGTAGGAATTTCCAACACACTATCGTGGGCTCAATTTGGACTTCAGAAAGTTCCCCAAAATCAGCTCCAAAGTGGCGTGACACATAGAGAATTTGGGCATGGCTCATAGAGAAATTTTTCCTCATTTTCACTCTTCAGCTCACAAATTCGCCCAATTTTGACTAGTTTTACTTTCCGATGTAACTATTGATCTACCATGATGTAACTTTATGACCATGATGTAATATTGGTACATTTTTACTTGTTCTAAAGGATTCATTCACCAAAATGTGAAAATTAAATGAATGAATCAGTTTCCTAGCATATAGAGGCAAGTTGTTTGATTGCCTAGATTTTAGTTCCTTGTTTGAAATTGTTCAACAACTCCTAGAATGATGAGCTCGACCCCTAGAGGCCACGAAATGGTTTTGGTGTGTCTATATTATGTAATTTCTAAGTCATTTTCATGGTTGGACACTTGGGATTGCTTGGCACTTCATTGTACATTTGATTTCTGCATTTTTTGCAAAGGAAAGACCAGGGTTTTGCAGCACTTGTTGGGATCCATGTGGCTCCATGTTTTGATGGTTTTTTTCTCTATGTAATTGTAAGTTCATTGATGTTTATGTGTATCATTTTCCCTTCTCTTTTCTTTCGAAATTAAACAAATGAGTGATTAAGGTAGAATCCATTGGAATGCTAGGCTCTACCTTGAAATTTTATTTAATTTTACATGTTTTCATCTGTTTGAGGAGGACTCTCGAGACTCTCTTTCCCTCCTTGGCTCCTCACCGGTCTGATCCTTCCATTCATTCAAAGCTAAAGCAACAAAATGATTGCCTTCCTTTCCCCAATCAGAACTCTGCAAAAAACTGTTCCTCATCCTCGGACCCAAATTTGCCTCTCCCATTTTCCAACTCAAAACCCCCAAAAACTCAAATCAAATCCTTGCACTTCATACCTAGCCTAATATTAGTTGTAAAATTAGTCATCTCAAGCCCATTTGATTATTTTTTGCTGAGATTGACCCGGAGAGAGCCCTCTCCTATCCTCGTAGGGCTAGCTACAAGGTTGAGCGTGGTTTCATGTGGACCTAGAAGCTTACCCTTTCAGCCTGAGGTAAATCTAGGCTCTAACAAGTGAGAGTGCATGACATGTATTATGTGGAGCTACCATGATTTTGTGTTTCACTACATGCAGATGTTGAGTGTATGCATTCTCTTGACTATGACATGTAAGAAAATGTGAGAAAGGTAGACCACTTGTCTTGTGCATGTGTTTTTGTTGGTTAAGATTCCTCCAATGCATGAGCAATGGGATCGTGTAGTTCAAGTGGAGGAAGTGAAATCTGGGTGCTTGGTTGATCTTTAGTGCAAAACAGAGAATGATGAGGAGCCTTGGGTGTTTCAAAAATTTCCTGACTAGAAGTGAGACCAACCTTAGGACAAAGAGGGCGTGACATAACCATCAACTCGGGCTGAAGTGCCTCGACAGTCTAGGGGGTTTCAACCTCATGGACAGATAGATCATTGTAGACTAGTGTCTTGGATAGATTAACAATGGTTGAATCAACATTGTGATCGGATGAGGAAGTGAATAGATCTCGACAATCTAGATCAGAAAATTCAGGATGTTTGTCGACATCCTCATGATTTGATGAATCGGGTAAAGGGGTAGATGAGAAGCAAAGATGTTCACCCTCTATGCTTTCAAGAAAGATAAATGATAGATTAAATGGTTTTTCAAGTAAGATGTGTCCTCCCCACAGTGTAATGATATACTGACATCTGAGGTGTCCTATGAATGATCAGAAGTAGAAGCGTTTGGAAACGAGTTTTCACAGGAGAAATTAGTAGTGGTAGAATCACAAGGGATGTTAGGATGAAGTAGGTGAGGTACGGCTAGAAGGGAGTCATGCTTCACCATGGGCTCTTATTTATATTCCCACACACACTCACTCATGAATGATGGCATAGGTTGGCTACATAACACCAACTCTGTCAATAGCTTGATCCTCGTTCACAATAGGTGAGGAGTCCACAGTGGAGGAACACAAGACAATACAATCTAGAGGATCAATAGAATGTGAGGACAGAGGTCAATGAAAATCTTCCACGTGACAACCAACAAGCTTGCGAGCCAAATCTTGATGTCCATGTCTACGAACAACCTAATATCTTCGTGAGTAGGCAAGCTCATAGAATTTGATCGACTGCATCTCCAGGTGTCCTCTGAATGGTGTCTTCGACTCTACCCTCTGGGAAAACATTGTACCCACACTAGTAAGGGGCAGATGAACACCTTCCATACCTGGAGACATGGGAACACTCATTGCAGGAAATCTATTAGTAAAAAACCAAAATGAACTTGAGAACTCACTTGCAACATACCTGTGTGACCGGTCATGAAGGTTGCACAATTTCGCTCGAGAGACTAACTGCCAAGACTACACAAGGCACAATTTGGACTATTAGGAGACTGACTGACTGCTGGAACTGTGCAATGCATAGTCTAGTCTAGATTCTGATTGTAGGGATTATGCAATGCACAATCTCAGTTGGAAATGGTTATTGGCTTAGTGACTGCATTGCGCAATTTTCTTGGTCAGCAGTCACTGTCCCTCAGGATTGTGCAAAAAAGGCCTGGAGAAAAGTTGTTGTGAACAAATGCACATTTTTAGAGAGGAAGGCATAATATTCCCTCTCAGGATTGCACAACGCTATCTTGGTGAGGCAAAGTCCAAGCCATGGTTGCCTAGACTTGTCGACGGGAAAATGGAAGCAAATTTGAGCGTGAATGCATGCTCATACTGAGTGTAAGCATAAGCGAATGATCATGCATGCAAATGGTGAATGACAGATTCATAAAATCGAACAACATGGATGTGGGTGAGGCGAGTTGCCGAATTAGCGACCGTTCATGAAAAATAGTTTCATGCATGTAATAACAGTGAGATGTTGACGAAAATTGAAATGGTGCTAGGACAAGCTAATATACATGTAAACAATAGCAGGCATTCAAAGAAATAAAGTAAACAATACTCATACAAGAGAAAACACAAAAACAATAGAAATGCAACACAAGGAATGGGAAGCAGGCTTACCCTAAAACAACTGAGCTGAATGTGCCAACTGCTCCTAGATGTGATGTGGGATATCAGAGCTGCAGGTTGTTGTGAGGAATGATCTCTACAGTGTCTGATTGATGAGTTTCAATATCATCGAGGTTGTGACATACACACCACAAATCTAGGGAAAGTGACACTTGGTGGGAGGTTTCTAAAATGATCCTTGCATGTAACCTCCAACTGGTAAACACAAATCCTTGAAACAAGGGATGCCTTTGTGTGCTACCTTGGGAGAAGCAGCCTATCCATGAAAGTCATTTTTCCTCGGTCCAAGAGGGAACCACTCAACTCAGCTACACATGCAAGAGACTGCTCGACTACTTGAAGGAAATGTGCATTTCTAGTTGGGAGTTAGGCTATTTGCCGAGGAGATTTTCCCAATTTATGGGCAGAGTAACTAACTGCTACCTAGATTTGCACAAATTCTATGTTGATCAGCCTTGCTTGGGAAAATTGTGCAATTCCTATTGGGAGTGTTGACTGGTAAAGTTGCACGATCTTGGAACCCAGTAGGCTACTAGACAGGATTACACAATTTTTGGAGGGAAGTTTGGTTTCCAGAATTACGCAATTTTCTTGGGGAAGTTGCTCAGCCTATAGCTAGACCAAGTCTAGGTGATCAGCATGTGAGGGGAGTGCATCAGGTTGTGATCGACAAGCTGCCTTCGTGAAAGAAAAGCACTGAAGCTCGTGAACTTGACGAAGCAAGGAAAACTACTGTGAAGGTTGGAAGGGAGGCTCCAAAACAAAGCTAAGGAAAAATTTTGGAGCGTGGTTGTAGCTGATACAACATACACCTATGCCTTTCCAGCAAGTACTACAGTTTGTCAAGCGAACTGTGAAACAGACCTTAACAGAAAATTATGAAGGGTATGTCGCTATTGAAAAATACTTCTGTGCTATTGGAGTCATCTCATATGATGAACTTGAAAAAGACTCCAAGGACATGGGTAAGAGGTCTCATACCTCTATGAGCAGGGCTAAAGAGAAAGAACTGACTCATCTTGAAAGCATGACTTGTCTAGTGAAGTCCCTAAACACTAAAATGGTAGAACTCAAACAAAGGACAAGCAAGACTTCTGTGAGTAGTAATCCCCCCAAGTACTTGTTCAGAAAGAGTACAACTTCTAGAAGGAGAAACAACCAGATGGAAAAGTCTATATAGAGTTCCAATGTTGTCCTCAATATTAACAAAATAAGCATGGATTCATACTGCATGTTTCATGAAGAGCATCATTTAGGAAAGATGTGCCCATAGTGGAACCAGCTCATGACAAGGATGGCTGCATAGCTTGTTGATTCAGTCAAGGCTAATAAGCAGACTGAGCCTAATGAAGAAAAGGGATAATCTACTATAGAAGATGAAGCTCCAAGTGTTGGGCATGTAGTAAACATGTTCAATTGCATTCTCAAAGCCCAAGAGAGTACTACTAATAAGCAGCCATCGAGTGATAGTCTGGTCCAAAAGTAGAAAAATAAATAAAACTTAAGAAGCCAAGGGTTGACCACTGTAATCAAGTTTCCAAAGAAAATATTCAAAGAAAACCTATTAAGGAAAATGAGCCCACTGGCTAACTCAACACATAGCACTCAGAGAATTTCCAAGAAATCAACTTCAACGAAAAGCGTTTTGGATAGTAGTAAGGACAAAACCACTGCTCTGGAAACCAAAAATTAAATTCCATCTCTGGACACCTCGGTCAGTCCTCCCACTGTGGAGTAAAACATTGTGGATGATATGAATAAGGTTCGTGCAAAAATCTCTATGTTTGGAGTCATAAAGATCACGAGCTAGTGGGACATCCTTATCTAGGAGCTTGGGAAAACCTCTTCATGTAGTAGTAGTTCATAGCTCATAGTTCGACAGTTCCAAAATGTAGGAGGGCTCTAGAGTTGGTTGTGTTTTAATAGACCCATTGGAGAGAAAACATTCAATCTATAGCCACTTCAAATTCGAGTGCATGAATAACACTGCAAAGTACGAAGCACTGATCTTAGACTTATAGAAGGCCATTGACCCCAATGTTTCCATTTTAAAAATGGTACGTGACTTAAAAATCATGGTATGAGAAGTATGTAACACAATACATTGTGTGTCATCATGTCTTAAAATTTCAACAAGAGGTATAGTGCCTTACCTAACATTTCCAAGATTTGAATATTATTTATGTTCCACAAATGTGTAATGTAGCCACAGATGCCTTGGAAAATGTTGTTGCTAGGATGAAATCATTGAGGGACAGTTTATTGAAATTCTATATAGAGCTTCCATCTGGGATAATGTCACTGAATTACATGTTTTTTTATGACAACCAACAGATATTGTATTTTATGGCGAACGATGTCGTGTTCAAAGATGCAATGATTGATGAGGATGATCATGAAAGGGCACTGCAAAATGCACCTAATGCAAGTAAAGGGACCCTCATCCCTAAGGGTGTGGTATCATTGGAGAAGATGTATGATTTCAAAAACTGCTTCCATGGACCCGTTAATGCCAAAACCCATAATTCCACTCTGTCACATGAGAAAATTAACTTCAAAATAGAGAAGGATTGAAAGTAAGTCAATCTAGGTACTTGCTCCATACCATGAGAGATGCAAGCCTTCATCCGCTTATTCAAGCAATAATATGATTTCTTCACATGGGCGTATGATAACATCAAGACATATGACACAGGAATCATACAAAATGTAATACAATTAAGGAAGGGGCCAAGCCATTTCAACAGAAATTGAGGAAAGTTCATCCAATGCTTGAGCCTCACATACAAAAGGAGATGAGAAAACTACTAGATGCTTGGATCATGAACAGAGCGGGACACTCAACGTGCATGTCTAATTTGGTTCTTAAGAGGAAAAGGTTCGTGGAGAGTGGCCTCTATGGAGATTTCTGGAATATCAACCACACCTCGGAAAAGGATAATAGCCCTATGCCATCCATGGAGAAAATACTATAAATAGTATCAAGGTTCAAAATTTTTCTTTGCTTGATATATATTTAGGATATAACCAGGCTCTGGTTGCAAATCCTAACAAGATTAAAACAACATTCACAATGAAGTGGGGCACGTTCGCATTTCAACGAATGTCGTTTGGGCTAATCAACATTGGTGCAACATTCCAACATGTTGGAAATCGCCTTTCATGGACTCATTGGCCAGAGTGTAGTATTATATTTCAATGACATAATAGTGTTCTCCAAGTAGAGGTTAGACCATCTACGCCACTTGAAGAAGATTTTTGACCGATGTCGCAAGTGCAGGATATCGTTGAATCCCAACAAGGGTATTTTTGCAGTGTCCGAGGGTAATCTCTTGGGACACATCAATGCTAAAAGTGGGATCAAGGTAGACCTAGATAGGGTTAGGACTATCACATAGATTCCCTTCCCAATGAATAAGACAACCATGTAGTCTTTCTTGGGGAAGCTCAACTTCCTCCGCAAGTTCATCTTCGACTATGCCCAGATTGTTAAACCAATATAGGATATGGTGAAGAAGGACATGCTTTACAAATGGGATAGAAGGGAAAAGGACACGTTCACCCATATCAAACAGTCTATAGCATAATAACTCTTGTTGTACATCCCAGACTTCTGTAAAGACTTCTTTATCTACAGTTTTGCTTCTGATACCTCTCTTGTTGTTTCACTCACTCAGAAGGATGAATTGAAAACTGAACCACCTATCTCCTTCATGAGCGCAAGTATTCAAGGACCAGACCTTAACTACCCCACCGTGGAAAAACAATATTATGTAGTGTACAAGGTAGTAAAGCACTTCAGGCCCTATCTGTTGAAGAACCATTGTGTTATCATTGTTCCCAACCCAACAGTCAAGTCACTCCTTTTTCAACAAAAGCTGGGTGAAAGGAGGGTGAACTAGATGACCAAGTTACAAGAGTATGATCTAGACATCAAGCTAATTCACACAATAAAGGGTCATGATCTTTTCCAACTAACATTAGAAGTAGTAAACGCGAAAGAAGAAGAAGAAGAGTTCACGGGATGGGAGTAAGAAATTGAGATGTATAACATTGAGAGAGCCTCTCCCGCTACAGACATAAAATCTTGGCACATGGATGTGTGACAATACCTCGAGAAAAACATAGTTCCCTCTTGCTTTTCCACATATTAGAAGAGGGCACTCTAACTTAAACCATTATCTTGTCAGTTGTCCATGGGGTACTGTTTAGACAGCACCACAACAGAAAAATGCTTAGGGGCTTAGAAGCACATGATTCAAAATAGGTATTGCATGATCTACACGATGGACCAATCGGGGGACACTTCACAGGAAACACTACAACACATAAGGTTATGGGGTTGGCTTCTACTAGACTACATTATTGAAACATGCTCATGCATATGCCTACAAGTCTCTGATCTATCAAAGTTGTTGTGGCAAAAATCAGAGGTCAGTCGCCCAGCCACATCCCATTCCAGTGAATGATCCTTTCAAATAGTGGGGTATGGACATAATTGGGGAAATTTTCCCACACTTATCGAAGCAACACCATTATATTTTAACTGTTACAGACTATTTCACGTGGTGGACAGATGCAGTTCTGCCAAAACAGGTGAACGATTAGGAATTCATCATCTTTCTATGATATAACATTATTTCCAGGTTCGGTGTTCCTACGTCACTTTTTTTTGACAATACAACATATTTTTCACCATTAATACTTTATGATTTTTCATTGGAAAATGATATTATCTTGAAGCATTCAGCTAATTATTATCCACGGGGGAATGGTCTTGTTGAATCCACGAACAAGAACCTTATCCATATCATCAAGAAGACCATACTATTTGAACAACAAAACTGACACTCTTCTTTGTTGAATGCATTATGGGTTGACCGAGTCATGCCAAAACCTTCCCTAAACACCTCCCCTTACTTCCCAATGTACAGATAATAAGTCATCCTCCTTCTGAACCTCTACTTGCCCATTCTCTGACTGTCACAAGAGTCCCAAGGCAAGTCATGTTTGTTAGTTCATCGTAGGTCGATGGACACTTTGCGCAATCTAGAGGAAGAAAGGTTGAAGGCTAAAGAATTTTGTTGACTTCACTAGAGTCGTATAGAGGTAGATCGATAGGAAGTCTGCAAGGAAAAACAACTTTAGTGTGGGTGACTTAGTCTTAAAGTGGGACAAATACCAAGAGGAAAAAGGATAACGCACTAATTTTCAGTCCTTGAGGATTGGGCCATACACGATACAAGAGAAGCTTCGCCAGCACACATATCATCTTCAATCCCTTGACAGGAAGATTGACTCTCTCCCTGTCAATGGCCAAGACTTAAAACAATATTTTCAATCCAAATCTAGCAATGTCCCTCGCACTATATACATAGCCTTTTGTTGTTTGTTTTTTATTCTTTTCTTGAATTTTGTTTTGGTTTCGTTATGTAAATAACCATTTTCGATGATTGTGATGAGGCTTCTAAGTGTGTGTGGCTAAACTTTAAAGAGGCTTGTGGCACTTAAGTATCTGGCTAACCATTTGTCTATATTCCTTATATCAGTTACATATTTTGGTTGTTGAATTTCTGAAGGAAAATAATGTCCATCCGTTAGGAGAGTTTTGATCCAACCATGAACCCATGGCTAGTCGAGAAACCTCATGCCTATACTTTGTATTTTCTGCCGATATTCTCAAACTTATCTAATTAGTAGAAATGGAGAAGGGGAAAAACCAAACAAGAAAACCAAAATTATAGGTCTCTGTATGCTTCTCTAAAGGAACAACCTCTTCTACTCTCAATAAGTCAAGATCCCTCTTCCGCCCTAAAATAAATAGGTTTTGATGCATAATTCTCTTTAAATAAATAAATAAAGGAGAAAGAAGAGAAAGCCTTCTCACATAGAGAGGTGAAGCAAGAAATGGAGAAGGGGAAAAACCAAATGAGAAAACCAAAATTATAGGTCTCTATATGCTTCTCTAAAGGAACAACCTCTTCTACTCTCAATAAGTCAAGATCCCTCTTCCGCCCTAAAATAAATAAGTTTTGATGCATAATTTTCTTTAAATAAATAAATAAAGGAGAAAGAAGGGAAAGTCTTCTCACGTAGAGAGGTGAAGCAAGAAACTTCATCGAGGTACTGTCCAGGCTTGCTGGCAGTGGAGCAATGTTTGTGTTCTTGCATGACTCCGTCAGCGTACTATCCAGGCTTTCTAGTAGCAGAGAAACATGAGAGATGAAAAACTATACTATGAAAATCTTAAGTTCGTGAGGCAAAATTCCCTTCCCAACCCAAAACTTTCTAATTATGATAAATATTATGTTGGGTTCAATCAAGAAGGTATAAGGGGGGCCCATGTTTTTCTGTGGGGTAAGTGGGAAGGCCAAAGTAATATGCAAGATGAATGAATACTCCTTGAAGAACCAAGGCCCTTCATAGAAGAAACTAACCAATACAGAGAAGTTGGAGCTCAACGAGTGTGTCATCAAGTGTTGTAGTTGTTGTAACACCCTTCAAAATTTTAGTTTGCACTCAAATTTTGGATCCTTATTTCATTTTTTCCTTGATTGTTTCAAACACTTAAGCTCATTTCATGAGCTTCCTTAGAGTTCTTTGGCCCCTTCTGCATCTTGAATGAACTGTCATCTTTGTGTGCGTTTGACTGTTGTATAATGTTTGTGAGTCTTTTCTCATGGTTTCGAAGGTCGATCTTTGTGTATATGAGTTCTCCAAACCTTTTAAATATTTGTCGCATTCATACACAAATTCTTAAGTGCTATCGGACAAGTGTCGTCACGATCGCCTTTAAGTCTATCTTAAGTGTCGCACTTGCCATATCTTGTCATGAGGTAGTCACACCGAGGGGAGTGATTTGTTTCTATGTTCTGATGATCTCTATTGTCACGTCATAAAGGAATGCTAAGTGTTTAATCATAGTTCAAGTTCATCATGAGTCCATCTCTCTTTCAACACAACCATTTTTGGAAAATCTTCCTGATCAAGAAACCTAGGTTCACTGCACCTTGACTAAACTGCCCATTGTGTAGTCTCAACCCTCTTGGATGTGACCTTGTTAACTGGAACTGTGCATTGTGCAGTCCATACCTTTAATGACTACTATTCTGTGTAATTCCTGACTCCAATAGCCTCCCTTGACTGCCAACATTTCACAGTTTTGCCTCCGAGGTTGCCTTGAACTATGCACTCCACATCTTCAACCCGCAATCCTTTTCCTTTCCTACTATAAACATGTAATGTGTATAAATCCCAACCTCCCTTCGCCTCCAAATATACACAAGTTGTTCCTCGAGTGTCCTTCCCTCAAACAGAGTTCACTGCCTCTATAAACTGCACAATTTTTCTCTCCAAGCCTGCGAGTTGCCTAGTCCCCCTTACCTAGTGAATCTATGTAGTCTTCCCTCCAAAGCCTTCATCCTACAGTCTCCACTACCTAACTTGAATTGCACAATTATGTCCCTCAGTCGGTACTACACAATTTTTCTCCTTAGTGAGCACTATGCTGAAAAATCCCTCACCCTAGACTGAGTTGCACTCTATGCCATCTCAATGATCAGACTCTCTCCTTGTCTCTTGGAACTGCGTAATGCGCATTCAGTAGGCCCCTTCTCCCAATATATCACTTATCTCGTGCTCAATTAATGGATAATAATGCATCATCTTAGACTAGGGAGTTTTCGGATTGATAACATCCTATCATGAGTGAATTGTAGGAATAGGTACACTATCAAGTCATAACAAGATGATGAAGAAGGAGAAGGAGAAGGGAATCATTCCTAAAGTCTTTCTTACAATTAAACTCACAAGTGGATCTATTAAGAGCTAGCAAAGAGATGCCAATTCACAACTACCATAGAAATACTTAAGATCATTGAATACCATGCATCACCAAGTTATGCAGAGGAGAAGAGAAAGCATATCCAAGAAGACATCTAGCACTCAGTAGCAACAGTGACTTGACATTTCCAAGTCATCAAGCTAGTCCATGTCAGCAACTTCATTTCAAGTTGTGTCATGAGTTTTCATATGTCACATCACTAATGTGGACCATGTATGTTGTATTCAATTGTATTGTAAAGTGGAATTCCAAAGGACACACATGAATATGAAGAGTCATGTAAGTTTAAAATTCTTAGGAAGGTTAACAATCATGAGGGTAGTCAGAGAGTCATAAGGGGGGAAGCATCACCGCTTGGTTATATACCCCCTCATTGTATGAGAAAAGGAATTTTCACCTTGGCTCCTCCCATAAGGCATTAGAGATATAAACTAGTTCTTTGAGGAGAAAGGAGTGGCTCCAATGCCCCACTACTAGGAATAGTGATGTTAATTTTAAACATGTGTCTTAGAACTTTTGCTTAATAAACAGAAGCATTTAGGCCAACACGTTCTTCATGAATGGAATATAAATGTTTGTAAGACTATTATGCGCGCATTTTTATTTCATGTTTTCTTTCACATGTACTAAGATAGTTGAAATATTTTGGTTCTTTTAGTGCTTATCTTATTGAGAATGTGTTGTAATGGTTATTATCATTGTCTAATCCTTGTCGACTATTCCTCGGGATACTAAACATATATTTCCTTGGTTTTTGGTTATAACGACCATAAAAAACTCACTAGGGACACTCCCCATTCTTTTCGAAGACACCATTGCGTCACTCTCTTATGATGATATATAGAACCGAGGAAAAGCTTTAAGGATTTGGAAACCAGACCTTTACACTGGATGGGATGCCACCAAACATTGTGAGGTCTGATTGGGACTTCATATTGGGGAGATCCCCTAAATTTTGGTGGGTTGAGAATTTTCAACACATGGGATAAAACCCCTCCTATCCCATTAGAACATGAACATTTAGACTTCCATAGCATAGTGTACAATCCTTGTAGTCTCCCTCTAATGCTAAACTCCCTCTGACCCTACACAACCTACATTGGCTCACTCTGTTTCTTGCACACAATTTGATTCACATGATTATCAAAGTAGCTTTTATTCCATGATGGATTTTCCTTATACCCTAGATCTAGTCTATGGCTAACCAAGAAGACAAACAGACTAGGAATCCCAAACTTAGAAGCACTTTGCATAACAAAAATATATAATAGTGACATCAATAAATTACTCAGAGATATTGAGCCCAAGTCTTATTTTTGTTTATTTCATCAATAAAATAATCATGGGCCTTTTGTACCTTGTATCATGGCTCTTCATATAACTAGTACAACTAATATACATAAGATACAAACAAAATAGGCTTGAAGTATGATCCTACAGGTCCTCAATTTGCTCACAAAACACATAGATAAATATATTGAATTTCTATAGAAGTCCTTCTTCTTTAGCCATTTCAATCCTGTTTATCCATTATTTTGGTAGTCCTTTTCCTCCTTCACATAGTGATTATGGTCCTTCCTAATATATGTCCAATCACCTTGTTATAGTCCATTTTGTCTCATCTGATCAATCAGCCTCCTAGTAGGATCATTCACATTCTATTCACCCTTTACATCATCATTACACAAAGCCCTATGCATGACTCTCTCATTCCCATAATTTCTTCCCTAAAGTGCATCATATGAGCCAGTTTTAGGACCAATGCAACCTAGCCTCTTGTTGGACAACGTTCACCTATAGGTTTCTTCACTGTGGTTTACATTAATCACCTACAAGTTGTTCTCCTTGCACCTATTTTGGTTCTAGAAATTTCAGAAAAAGAGAGATAATCCTGAAGCATCCATTTCCATAAGCTTCTAGGATTTGTTGTAACAGAAATTCCTTAGATAAAATTTTCTAATCCTATCCTATCCTACCTTGGAGATTCCATCCCTTATCCTTAGATCTCATCCTCCCATTAAGAGTGGATCTCAATCCCAAGATTGGTAAAAGGACAAGAACTCCCACCTTACCCCACTCCTCTATATATTTACAACCTTTCATATGCAAGGGGTTGGCTTTTGGAGAGTGATTCTACCCTTATGTTGATGTTGTGAGATTTATCCTTTCATGCATTTAGGGTGATTAGAGGTACACCTTGTGACAAAGGAAAGACAAGTCAACAACTTGGAAGAGCTACTCTATAATATCGACACTTATTTACTGTTGTAACTCACTCCATTTATATCAATAAAAATAATTTTTTTTTTCCTATACCTGATGTATTTATTTCATATATTTCAATATCATGTTCATCTGTTGAATAATGTAGATAAATGATGCTACATAGCTCTCGTGGTTTCTTGGCTTGTGTTGTCTAGATGTGTAGGTTCTAATTTCAGAAACCGAAGCTAATATTCAAGGATTGAAGCCAAAGGAGAGAAATATATGACACATTCCAAGTAGGTTTATTCCCCTCATCTCCTTACTTTAAGGAAAAAATTAGGTCCTTTTTCATTATGTTGTTCTAGGTTAGCCACCAAACCTAGGGTAGATATTTTTGTCCACAGTCATAAATCTTGCATAACAAATTCACAACCATACTAGGGAACGATGTATTCCTTTGGTTCTTTATTTTTCCATTGTATTTGATTTACCTCTATTATAGACCTTTGTTTCTTTAACCATCCAAGAACAGACCTATCAAGTGATTGCGAGTCTTGTTTGCAATTTTTGTGTCAGAATCCTCTTTCCCAGGACTAACGCACCCTTTGGTCTATTGACAGAGCATTGCACCCCACCTGAGCCTTATTTGTGCCTGCATTGCACCCCACCTAGGACCTCTATCATCATGTGTTGCAAAGCACTAGTACCTCTTCTACACCAACGTTGATCCCTATTTTTGCACAAAACATTTCATTTTTTCTCAGTGTCTATTTGATTAGCCTACTTCTAGCTGACCTTACCTGAGTCTTGAGTGTATTTTGGTCTCTCTAAAGCCTCCATTTGGTTTGCATTTTTCTTTGATTTCCTTTGGTAAGAATTGGTTTCGATTTTTCTTTGTTCTGATCATTAAGTCACTTAGAAATGTGTTTCATTTGATCATTGTTCATGTGGATGAATTTGTGTTATGGTCCTCATTCTAAAAAGTGCATTTGAATCAGTGATTAGACTTCAGATCCTAGTTTTCCTCATTTTCGAAAATTAAGTGTGGTGAAAAGAAAAAAATCTTGCATTGACATTTAGGGTTTTGCATTCGTATTTATTTAGGAACAATTTCATGAAAAGGGAATTGCATTGATCATCTTCTTTGTTAAATTTTCTATGCTACATATTTTTTGGTCTCTTCCCTTCCTTATGTGGGATTAATTGGTGGCGCTACATCTTCATTTCTCAACTTGGTTCCTTGAGAAATTGGTGTATTAGCTGGTTTGCAATTGATCATTCTGAACTTTTGGATGATATCAATGGCATATTTTTATTGACCACAAAAATTTCCATTAGCATATTGTTGAATTTCAATGCCTAAGAAGTACTTCGTGACCCCTAGATCAGTCATATCAAACATTCTTTGCATTGCTACTTTGAAGTCTTCTAACAACATATAGCATGTATAAAGAATATCATCTACATAAAGGCATGCAATAAGAATTTTACCTTCATGAGCTTTTGTATACAAAGTTGGCTCATGGTTGCTTCTACAAAAACCACTTTTGATTATAAAGGTGTCAATGCGATTGTACCAAGCTCTTGGAGCTTGTTTCAAATCATACAAAAATTTATTTAATCTGTATACCTTATGCTCCTGTCCTGGAACATCAAAACCAGGAGACTGCTTTACATGAAGTTCTTCCTACAATATACCATTTATGAAGGAATATTTTACATCAAGCTAATAGACTTTCCATTGGTGTTGAGATATTGTGGATAATATGGTTATGGAAATGTCTAATCTTGCTAGTAGAGAAAAGGTTTCACCATAGTGGACACCAAAATATTGTGAGAATGCTTTGGAAACCAACCTTGCCTTATGTTTCTAAATCTCTCCTTTTTCATTCAGCTTGGCCTTATATACCCATTCTACACCAATTCTAGTTTTGTCTCTTGGGAGATCAGCTAATTCTTAAGTTGGATTCTTCTCTATGGTAGAAATTTCTTGGTCCATTGCATCAACCCAATGCTTTTCTTTAAGTGCTTCTTCAAAATGGGTTGGTTGAGATGAAAGAAATGCAAACATATTATGATGGTCAAACTCATGCTCCTACTCATATATTTCGCTCATACTTATTCTTTTTTTATTGTCTTATGAAGATGTTGAATCATCATTGGATTCAATGCTTGAAAATGTACCATTTTCTAGAATGGTATGCCTCTTCTTGAAACTACAATCTTGGTGGATGTGGCTAATAAAAGGGCTCATTTGAAGCTTCATCAATATGATCATACCAATATTTATTTTCAAAAAATTTATAGCATATTTTCTTAAAACAAACTTCTTGGTAACTAGATTGTAATGTATGTAGGCCTTTGACTGCTCACTATATCCTAAGAAAATACATATTTCACTCCTATCATCAAGCTTATCTATTAGGTGCTCTAGAACATGTGAAAATGCTATTGATCCAAAAATTCTAAAGTGAGATACATTTACCTTTTTACCATCCCACTCTTCTTGAGGTATTGTATCTTGGAGACTAGTTGTTAGAGATTTGTTGAGAACATACAATTTTGTTGAAACTGCTTTAGCCTAATATTTATTTGGAAACTTCTTCTCGGAGCATACATCTAGTCATGTTCATGATCAATTGATTTTTTCTTTCTAATACTCCATTTTGTTTTGGATTATATATTGTTGTATTTTGCATGATTATTCCTTTCTATTGAAAAAAGGCTTTGAATTCATTGGAGTTTTATTCTCCTCCTCTATTAGATCTCAGTACTTTCAAAGGCTTTCCACTTTGCTTTTTTGTTTCTGCTTTGAATTCTTTAAATATTGAGAAAATATATTATTTACTTTTGAGAAAATACACCCATATATTCCTGCTATAATCAACAATGAATGTCAAAAAATAAAGACTACCACCAATGGATTGTGTTTGCATTGGCCTAGAAATATCTGTACGAAATAGCTCTAAAGGCTCTTTTTCTCTAGAGGAAGATGTGGGAAAGCTATCTTTTATGCTTGGATAGAACACAAATTTCACAATTACAATATTTTTCATTCATAACAAGGATACCAATGATTATTAAATGTTTCTAAAGTAGACTTAGACTCTTGAATGGGATGTGGCCATACCTAGAATGCCATAGCTGAGACTCATCTATTTCTGACACATTGTGCACTAAAGACTATGAGATATTTAGACTTCTAAGAGTCAATGAAAACATCATATACTTGGTTTTTCAACCTTTGCTATCAGTTTTCTATTAGGAGGTTTGTCATAGATATAACATAGATATAACACGTGTTCCCTTGAAATATTCCATCATAACCATGTTCCATCATTTTCCTATACTAATAAGTTTATGCTTTAGATGTAGAACATAATAAACATCATTTATTTTGTTTAGTGAGAATAGGGACAATACCTTTCCCTTCAACTTTAATATAAGAATGATCTCCAAGAGTAATTGATGATGTTATGGAAGCATCACAGTAAAAAAAACATATTTTTGTTACATGTCATATGATTACTGTAACTAGTGTCCAGCAACCAAACATCCTCGTTGTGAGTGCCTTCTAAAATATGGCAAGAAATATACATTGTCTCAGATGATTTCCTTCATTGTTGGGGAGATGAACACTACCTCTTTGCTTATGTGATTGTTTCTTTCTTCATTCATGTTCATGATGCCCAAATCTCTTGCAATAACAGAATTAAACATTAGATTTGTTCCATGTTCTACTTCTCTATATTTAGTTTTGTGGAGGTATCCATTGGTCTATTGCATGATTATGTTTTGATGTGCCTCTTCCTCATTTATTGTTGCGTCTATATCTTGTGCCTCTACCAAGAGAGAGTTGTGCTTTGAAAGCTTGTTCCATGGAATTTTCTATGAAGTTGAGTCTTGTTTCATGTGCCAAAAGTGATACAATCAACTATTCTACTAAGAAAGTTATAAAATATTTGGATTCCAGAATGGTTATTACAACCATGTCATATTTCTTAGGCAAGATTTGAAGGACTTAGATCTCATTTACTATTCCCATGAAACTAGTCATGAACTAATCCACATTCTTTGTGTCAGTCACTTGCAAGGTTTCAAACTAAGCTCTCAATGTTTGCAATTTAACAATCTTCACTCTATGATTACCTTATCCCAAGCCTCTTTTATTGTTGATACTCCGGTTATCTTTGTTATCATGTCAAAGATAGAGTTATTGAGTGAGTTTTGTATCCAACATTTGGCTCTGTGCTCCTTCTTTCTTAGTTCTAGGGTGACATTCATCTTATTATTATTCATGGCTGCTGATTGTTCTTGGGTCAACTCTGCATAATCGTTCAACACAATATTCAAACATTCTTGGGCTTGCAGAAATGTCTTCATTCTTAAAGATGAAAACTCATAATTTTTGCTAATGAAAGTGAGGGTTCGTGGAAAAGTGTTGGAGGAAGACATTTCTTCAAATATGGTTGTGTGCCCTTTTCTTTAAATAAAATCAAACACCACCTCCTCTAAAAAAAATCCCTTTTTCTTAATAAAATGTGCTCCCCTTTTGGATATATAATATATATATATATATATATATAATATATATATATATATATATATATATATAAATATAAATATTAAAAAAAAAATTCTTTTTATTTTTTTTAAATTCCTTTCAACATATGTGAACTTCTGGAACAAATTTCATTAAGAAAAAAAAAACATTTTTGAGCTTTTCATGGAGGTTTCTACGAACCTTTAAAATTCCTTGAGGCTTCGAAGAACCTTTAACATTCATTTGATTCTTTCTGTTATCTCTGAGGAAATATAAAACGAAGAATATGGAGAGGGAATCATAACACAACAATTTCTGTAAATTGCTCATGAAGATTGTTTTCATTAAAATCTGGTCAATAATATACAAAAGATGTTATATCTCAAGTAAACTCCAGCCTTTTCTTTTTCTACCATCTTGGCTTATATAGACAATAATAACTAAATAGGTTTGTCTGCGAAATTAATTAGAGTAATCAAAAAATAACAGTACATATCTTTTAGATACATGCATATGAAAATATATTTTAAACGTACCAAGTTTTCAAATCAAAACAACTTGCTGAAACCTATTCTAAAAATTGGGCTAAAAAAATGTATCATTGTTATGCCTCCTTCAGTATAGGTCATCCTTTGTCATACTTTCAAAAACAGACTTATGTTGTAGCTCCTTCCTTCTCTGGTATCCCTCCTTCAATTCGCTGAAAAATCCGCTTTCAATCCTTTAGCTGTCGGAAGTGATGATTTTGTTGATGGGCTTATTGTTAGCATTTTCTTTCACAATGTTCTTCCAAAATGTGCTCACAATGAAATTGTCAGCCCTCCTCTATGCCTTTCTGTGTTAAAACACTAACAAGTACTTTATTAGTAGTAGACTAAAATTTCACTTTGACAGTGAGAGATCAAAAACTCAAAAGATGTTTTGAGCTAAGGGTACTAATTGTCTCCAACAGAAAATCCACCTTAGTCATCCTGTCTATCTCCATTGGAGTTCCCCTCTTGGAAACCTTTGTTTTATTTTTCCTTTTCAAATTAGTAAATCTCTCACATATATGTGGGAAGACCTATAATCTCAAATATTAATTCCTCTGTCCCCTGGAAAGAAATTCCTCCAACCTCTACTTGTTTTCCATAAAATCCCTAGGCAAGCCCTCTTGCCAATTCATGGTGAAAATCGGTGCACTGCGTGAACAATTCTTCCCATGTCACCCATCAAAACTGTTTTCAGATCTCCAGGTAGCTCTCAAGAAGGTCACACCCTTTCACTCCTGTTCAACTTTCGAGGTTTCCCCATTTCTTTTTCGCACCCTAACGGACACGCAAAAACAGAGGATCGAGATTTGATCCTTGATCTTCCATGAGTAACTCAACGCACCGAGCAGTTTTTAACACAAACAATAATGATCATGGGTGATTTGACTATGTGTGGTAATTCATTAAAAACGTGTTAGGTCATGTATTATGATAACCTAACTCGCAGCAAATTTAACCCTTAGATCATGAATTTAAACTCACGTACCTCACAACGGCCGAAACAATATTTTTATTATGTGATTTTACCCTTTGGAATTGACCAAGTGTGTTTGAAAAATGATTACCCTTTTTGCTAATCTGGAGGATGCTTGTGTTTAAAAAAAAAAAGAAAATCCAATTTCTTCATTTTGGCATTGATACCTTAGTTACCGGCGAAATCTCTTTTGTATGCAAATTTAACGTTATTTTTTACAAATCGACAATGAAGTGTGAGCGATTTTAAAAACTAATAACTAAAATTGTGATAACATCTTTGATAGACATAGTGGAATCGTTGTTGTTTTATATATAAAAAAAATTTGGATGGTTGTTTGTGCAATCCCGATGGGTTTTTATGCGCAATGTTGTGCACTCCTACAACCTACAGGGTGTGGAGATTTTAAGTTTTCTACAAATTTGTAAGTTGCTGACATTTTTTCATAAAGCATTAAGATTTTAAGGTTTCTACAATTTAGTAAGTTGGTGACATTTTTTTCGTAACACACTTCATCTTCTTCACAAGTGCGTAATTGAAACTGCTTTCGCACTTTCTCCTAAGCTTCTCAAGGCCCTTCCTTCTTCTTTGCGAGCTTAAAAACAAATTTGAAGGGTTGCTCTACGAGCCTTATAACAAAAAAAATAAAGAGAAATCATAGAGATTCTTCTTCTCAATATTCAAAATAACTAAATAAATTACATAAAAAAACATCAACAATAAATTACTTGGAGTGAAACAATAAATTACTTGAGTGAACTGGACCAACTCTTCTATAACGCCGGACAGACAACAAAAACTCGTGAATACCTATATACGAATAGGCACAAATTACTGTGTTATTTACTTTAAACCTACTACCCAAAGAAGCGTCATGCATGCATGCCTAACTCGCTAGTGGAGTCAGGAATATAATAATCATCATCCATGTATGTAATTACGCAGTTGAATTTTGAGCCAACTTAGGGCTTATCGAGCTTACTATGTCGACGTCGATGACTTATGGAGAGGATGACTAGATGAGAAAACAGATGACTTATGGAGAGGATGACTAGATGAGAAAACAGAAACCCTAAACCTATTATGCCTCCAGTGATTCCTTTAGTCTTGCCGAGCAATCATTCACCGACTAGGGTTCGGTCCAATCAATATCCATCCGATTTTGAGTGGGTAGATGAGAAATATGTGGAGGCCAAATACATGCAATGGACGACATGTATTATTCATCCTAACGAAATGGGGGGATTGCATCATTGTCTCTTTATAAGATTCGAAACCGGTGGCCGCAGCGAGGGTTGAAACAGCTCGTGATGGCTGAGATGAATGAAGTGTCGTCGATAATGATTGCAGATCTTTTGATGATTGTAGTTTCACAGGAAATGATAATCAAATCCAATCCATTTACTTACAATCATATTCCTTTGTGATAAATACCCTTCGTCGTTACTTCCATCACATTTCAGTTTCTGATAAATACCGCCCATCATTACTTTGGTTGCATCACTCCTTAGAGACAAGTGGTTGAAAGTGCCGTTGGGTTGATTGCCTTCCTTTCAGACGGATTTATTTATTTATTTTAAATTAATGCTTTTATTCACGTAAGGTATCACATATGCAAACTATTTTTTCATTTTCAGTTAATGTTTTTATTACGGTGGTGAATCATACAAAGATGTTGACTTCCTGTTCACCACATACATATTTGTGCTACTCAATATAATTTTAATTTTTGTTTCTATACTTTTCCAATTAGTTTTTGAAATATTGTCCAAATTCATGTCTTAACTTTTATTTTTTTAATAATTATTTTATTTTTATCATATATATTTTACAAAATTTTATTTACATTCATCTATTTTATATATCATCTACTATATATTGTTACTCATTTCAATCTCATATAAAAATTAGTATTTAGTATAAATAAAATTAAAATAACCACATAAATACCTAAATTTTAGCCCCACTTCATTATTTTTTGGGTATTCCATGGATAGGTAGATAACTTGTATTTTGAAACAATATAGGATGGAAAACTGGGGTAATCTATTACAAAATTTATTTATTTCATTCTTAAACTAATTTTTCATTTTTAAACTAATTTTAATATTTAATAAATATTAATGTATAAATAAAATTTAAAACAAAATAGAAAAATAAAATATGTTAATGCACTACTTTATTGTTCATTATAGTATTCCATAGATAACTATTATCTTCATCAATTATCACTTAAAACAAAATTCTTACATCAATTTTCAATCTTTTTATTGTTCACTATGGAAACTAGTATCATAATTTATTTATCAAACCAATATTGAAGATAATTGTTCAAAGAACACTAGGCTTGGTGGAAGCTAGTATCATAATTTATTTATCAAACCAAGGGTGAAGATAATTATTCAAGGAAGACTAAACTACCTAAAATAGGTTATTAGTGATTAGTAAAGGAGTAGGCTTTCACTCCATATCACTAGATCTTGGATCATTAACCTATTTCCTTACTTCCTAAAAAAAAATAAACTCTTAACCAAACAAAAATAATCTATAACTTACTCAAGGCCCAAAATTCTTGATAATAAAATTTAAGGGAGCTTTGTTCATGAACTCTTCTTTTATAACTATGTGAAATGTAATAAAAACAATGCAACAAAGTAATAATCATATGGAGTGAAAGTTCTATGATATAATTGTAACTCTAATCTTCAATATAGGTTAGAGTTTATACTATTATGTTTCTAGTAACACATTTCACCTTCATATATGAAATGCATGCTAAAATAATTAAATTTGTATGAAATGTATAAAATATTAAAATATATATTAATAAAATATAATATAATTATTAAATAAAAGAATATATATATATATATAGAGAGAGAGAGAGAAAGATGAATGTTCAAGTCATATGGATTTAATTATTATATTATTTCTTATTTGTCTTGTCTTGATGTTTTTATAGTGAAAAAATTTGGATGAATCAAGTTATAACATCATTTTTATTTGTCTTAGTTTGCTGAATTTGGATTTAAAATTTTTGAGAGGCAATTTAAGAAATCTAATGAAGTTTTTGAGGTGCACAAATTCTAGCATGTGCTACAACCCTAGCATTGTTCTACATGTAAATACTTTTCCAACAACGCAAGAAAAACCTTAAATGGATTTTGTATGGAAACATTGTCACATGAAAGTTCACCTTCCTTATTTTTACACCATGATTTGAGAAGATGCTATGTTAGCCCCATTACTCATGGAAAATGGGCTAGCCATATGAAAATGAGGAAGAAGACACTAGGAGTGCAAATAATGTAGCTCTAGTTAAGAGGTAAAGGAGACAAACTTAACTGCTAATTGCCTATCAATTTGAGTTATAAGGAGGGCACTAGGAGGAAAAGGGGTTCCATGCTATTCAACTTCAAAGATGAGCATGGTAGCTAAAGTGAATATGGAGAGGAAATAGAGAGGGTTTGTGTTTTGTACTAACACATGGTTCATAGGTCTCATTTAGTTTTATTTGCACATTTTTCATTCAGAGAAAGAGAGTGTAGAACATCCTCACCTTATAGCTTATATGTAAGGATTTACAGAGCATAAATTGTGTTCATTTTTCATTATTCTCTATTTTCTCATATTTTAGTTCTTTGAATGCTTAAGCAAGAAGAAATAACTCAATAAATTTAGAAATTTAAGGAAAGTTAACCATCATATTTCAGATTTTTGGACTTTAATATATTTTTATCAAAATTGTTATGATGATCTATCCAATGAAATATCCATGAGAGTTCTCATATATTGGTTATATAGTAGATTTCTTTGGATATGTTGAGGGGAAATTATAGGGATAAAATTGGTTCATTATTGGTATCATAGTAGGTTTCTTTGGATATGTTGAGGGGAATTTATAGGGATCAAATTGGTTCATTAGGGGAATTGAGGTCTAAAATGGGTCTCAAAATAAAAATATTAAAATAAATATGAAAATAACAAAAAAACGAATTATGAATTTTAAAAAAAGAAAAGAAAGAAAACTATTTTTTATTGTATTTTTGGCTATCTTCTTGTAGATTTACTTGAATGTCAAGTTAATGCATGTGTTGGATGTGGGAATAAATTTTGCATCCAAAGACCAACTACTCTACATACTTTGAGTAGACCCACAAGGAAAGATTGAAAATAAATGAAAAAGGACACACAATTTTTTGATGCATTTCCAATTTTTTGTTGTTGTGGGTATAATCAAGGTATGCAAAGTGGGAACTTCTTGGGAGTGTAATTTAATTCCACATTCAATGGGTGCCTACAGTTGACGTTTGAGAAAGCATGTAAGGAGATATAGAAAAAATATTGTTAGAAAAAATAATTCTTTTCTTTTCCATCCAAAAAAATTCACCCTTAGTGATGGCATCATTATCTTATAGTTGATTTTGTTAATATATTTTTTTATGTCCATTTTTTTACCTCAAAATGCCCCTAATGTAAGTACAAGTCATAAAGCCCCACCCATGATTGGCTAATTTCATTTTAAAAACACTTGAGATTTAGTAAACTAGAGATTCTTAATATAGAAGAGCATGTTGTATATGTTAGCGGTAATGTGAACTTTCTTATGGTGGTTTCAGAAAACGAGCTGGGAATTAGAGAATATGGAGGTTACAACTTAGAGGCTGGATTAGAGGGGAAATTAGGGGATCAAAAATACCAAAAGGAGTCTAATAAATAACCCAAAAGATAATAGTTTGATTTGGGTGTCGTGAACCATTCAAAATCCTTGTTCAAGATGCAAGCGAGATCACAATCAATCCATATCAAGGTGACACTGATGCTTTGAAATCAAGCCAATGGATGCCTACTCTTGACATTTTAGTAAATATATAAGGAGATATCTTGAAAATAAGATTAGAGAAAATAGTTTTCTTATTTTTCCTACAAAATATTTACCCTTGGGATGAAATCATTATCTTGAATTTTGTAGGTTTTTTCAATGTTGACTTTGTTAATGATATTTTTAGACCAATTTTCACCTCAAAATTCCCTTGATGTAAGTAGAAAGTCATAAAACTATAGCCATGGCTCATGAATTTATTTTTAGTAACCCTCGAGATATAACAAAGGAGAGATTTGTAAGGTTGGATCATCACACTCCAAATATTAGTAGTAACATGAATCTTCTTATGGTAGTTTTGGAAAATAATATTAGAATAAAACAAAATGAAAGTTCCAACTCAGAGGTTAGATAAAAGGAGAAATTAGAGGATTGAGAAGAACCTAAGAATGAGTCTAATAGAGAACCAAGAAAAGGACAACCCAATTTGAGCTTACTTAACCATTCACAATTCCTATTCAAAATGAAAGGGAAGGTGGAAATCAAGCCATATGAAGTTTGTAATGATAGGTTGAAATTAAATCACTCAAACTAGAAAGATATCTCTTATTATTAATTTGTCATGCCAAAAAGTTGATAAAGAAGAAGGAATTTCATTATGTGGACCTTGAGCCTTATCCTAATTCCCAATTCATAGTTGCAAAGGGATGAAACCATAGTAACCAAGGTAGGGATGAAACCATAGTAACCAAGGTTGAATTTGAATTCAATTCAATAGATGCAAAATTTTGACTAAAATTTTTTCAATTCTAAAAAAATTTCACTATTATATTATTCAAGTTGTCTCTTTTCATTAAATATCCCCTTATAATTATTTTATATTAAATTATTTTTTATATATATATATATATATATATATATATATAATATATATATATATATTAATGACTTGATTTTTTTAAAATTAATTAAAAAAATATATATAGTATTAAGAATCCCAAAAAATAATCAAATTAGTGATTGTTTTTTTAAATATTTTTGTTCTATATAATTAATTAACAAATCAAATCTATAAATGTAAAATAACTACATTTTTATATTGGAAATCAAATTTATGCATTATTTTTTTTTTAAATATAAATTTCCAATCAAATTGCATAAAATGATGAAACTGAGAATTTGGGGGTTGCCCAAAATCCCAATTTCTTTAAAAAGCTAAGATTGTGGACCTGTGGGTTATGGCCCACTCAATATTCTGTTGCGTGTATACGGTTGTTCAACTGCCACGGTACCGTTAATTAACATAGCATTCAAATGTAAGTGTCGTTGCTTCCCATCGAATCCTACAGGCATACATATCATAAAAACAACAATCCACGCGCCGTTAATTTAAAGCACATCCAAACCTTTTATTTCATCCATACAAAAATGAATTGTGCGGAAGACATATATCCTTCGTATTACATAGCCAAAACACACATAAATACAAACACGCCATTAACACAACACACATATATTATAATATGAATAATACAGCATGGTTACATGTAAGGCATTTCAGCCTTAGAATCGAGCTCACGCTCGACTACATTTTTCACTCACAAATTTCCTCACAGATTAAGATGCCTGTCCCACACCCTATCACACTATACATTTATATAAGAATTTTAGTAAGGATCAATCTTATCCTCTCTTGATTTTCTCCACAAATGCTTCATGCATGCACGCTTTAAATCTGCTTTATCCTTTTTAAATCTATTTTTCTCCTTTAAATCACCCTTTTCTTTTGTTCTGATCCTCTGGTCCACGTTTGCTTGCTTTGTTGCTGATTGCTCCCACATCAAACTCCCGAGGCACAAAAATTTATGACCTCCTGGTCATATGCTTCTGGTCTTCGTAATATCTTTAACCTGTGAGCTGCAATCAACCTCTGCAACAGCAAGTCCTCCTTGTTGCCTCTTACCTCACCAAGCTCTCCTCTAGCCTTGGTCTTTTGGTAACCGCTCTAGGCTATTGCAATCTTCTCACCTTCCTCTGCTGCCATGTGCACAATAGCAAGACCATAAACTCTCTATCTTTAACACAACTGTACCTCTTTCCGCAGAATCTTACTGCTCTGATACCAACTGATGAAACTGAGAATTTGGGGGTTGCCCAAAATCCCAATTTCTTTAAAAAACTAAGATCCTGGACCTGTGGGTTATGGCCCACTCAATCTTCCGCTGCGTTTATACGGTTGTTCAACTGCCACGGTACCGTTAATTAACACAGCATTCAAATGTAAGTGTCGTTGCTTCCCATCGAATCCTACAGGCATACATATCATAAAAACAACAATCCATGCACCGTTAATTTAAAGCACATCCAAACCTTTTATTTCATCCATACAAAAATGAATTGCGCGGAAGACATATATTCCTCGTATTACATAGCCAAAACACACATAAATACAGACACGCCATTAACACAACACACATATATTATAATATGAATAATACAGCACGGTTACAGGTAAGGCATTTCAGCCTTAGAATCGAGCTCACGCTCGACTACATTTTTCACTCACAAATTTCCTCACAAATTAAGATGCGTGTCCCACACCCTATCACACTATACATTTATATAAGAATTTTAGTAAGGATCAATCTTATCCTCTCTTGATTTTCTCCACAAAAGCTTCATGCATGCATGCTTTAAATCTGATTTATCCTTTTAAATCTATTTTTCTCCTTTAAATCACGCTTTTCTTTTGTTCTGATCCTCTGGTCCACGTTTGTTTGCTTTGTTGCTGATTGCTCCCGCATGAGAACTAAAATTTAAATCTTTAGTAAGAAACTAAAATTTACATCTCTATTAATTAGCAATTAAAAAAACAATGATACCTCATTTTTAAAAAAGGTACTTAAAAAATAAGTGTATTTATTTTGGAAAGAGCCTGATTACTAAAGAATAAGTGTATTTCATGTTATAAAAACAAGGAAAAGAATAAGAATGGTAAGACAAATTTATTGATATAATACCCTACCATGATTAACCGATGAATAAGCACCATGACAACCTTTTTAATGTTTTCTTGATTAACTTTTAATGTTTTCTTGATTAACCGATGAATAAGCACCATGACAACCTTTTTAATGTTTTCATCATTCTAACTTAATCTGTCTTGATGTCCACCTTCATATAATACCCTACCATGATTAACCGATGAATAAGCACCATGACAACCTTTTTAATGTTTTCATCATTCTAACTTAATCTGTCTTGATGCGTACCATGATTAATCGATGAATAAGCAGCATGACAACCTTTTAATGTTTTAACCATTCTAACCTAGGCTATAACATCTGCTATAGTTTCTTCCTACCTCACTTTGTGAATTGGTACGAAACTCATACGAATACACTCCTCATTTCACCAAGGGCTCTAAACTAGTCACGTGAATAACCCAACACAGGTCTCCGTGTGAACATATAAAAGCATCGGAATATTGGAATTGGAGGTAACTATTGATCAAACAATTACATGATGATTCCATTAGGTGTACGTTTACAGAGTCAGAAACAACTGTGAATTAAATGAAAATATTTTTTTATAAGATTTAGATAACCATTTTAAAAATATATATTATATTTTATTATCTATTAATCAATTTTAAAAATAATTTAATATTTAATTTATATTTTTATCAACAATTTATTCTTATAATTAAAAAAAAAACTTTAAATATATATAAAAAATTAAATAATTTAAATAAAAATATACTCATATAATTTCATTTATTAATAAATATTATTTAATTTTGTTTATATTTTCAAACTATCTATATCATCAAATATTTGAATAATTAAAATCATCCAAAATATTAAAAAAAGAAAATACCTTGATCATAATGTATTTTCTTAAATTCCAATAAAAATAATAAAGATAATGTGTTTTAAGGAATGTTTAAATAAGACATTATGGACATTAAAGGAAAGAAAGTGGATAATATAATGAAAAGCTCCTTAATTTTTTATATGGATTAGGCTATAGGTGAATGTAAGGTTACCCATAGTAGTGTTTCCAAGGCTAGGAGATCCCAGCTCCTCCACTTGATGTAAGGTCAACTTACATGAAAAGGGCTTGCAACTCTCATTATACTTGGTGCATCGCATGTGATCTTGTTACTTCATCTATCATCGCACCCATACAAGGTTAAACCCCAATTGAATATTGCAAGCCACATAGGACACTTTGCGTAAGCTAGAGGAAGAAAGGTTGAAAGCTAAAGATTTTTTTTTACTTCACCAAAGTCGTGTAGAGGTGGTTCGACACGAAGTTTGCAAGGAAAAACAACTTTAGTGTGGGTGACTTAGTCTTAAAGTGGGACAAATCCCAAGAGGAAAGAGGAAAACACACCAATTTTCAGTCCTTGAGGATTGGTCCATACACAATACAAGAGAAGCTTGGCCAAGACATGTCACCTTCAATCACTTGACACGAAGATTGACTCTCTCCGTGTCAATGGCCAACACTTAAAACAATATTTTCAACGCAAATATGGGAATGTGCCTCGCACTATGTACATAGCCTTTTGTTGTTTGTTTTTTATTCTTTTCTTGGATTTTGTTTTCGTTTTGTTATGTAAATAAGTGTTTTCGATGATTGTGTTGAGGCTTCTAAGTGTGTGTGGCTAAACTATAAAGAGGCTTGTGGCACTTCATTATTTGGCTAGCCATTTGTCTATATTTCTTATATTGGTTACATATTTTGGCCGTTGAAGTTCCAAAGGAAAATAAGATCTATCCTATAGGAGAGTTTAAGTCCAACCATGAACCCATCACTAGTCCAGAAACCTCATGCCTATACTCGGTATTTTCTGTTGGTGTTCTCAATCTTATCCAATTAATAGACATGGAGAAGGGGGAAAACCAAACAAGAAAACCAAAATTATAGATCTCTATATGCTTCTTTGAAGGAACAACCTTTTCTACTCTCAATAAATCACGATCCCTCTTCCACCCCAAAATTAATAAGTTTCTATGCATAATTCTCTTTAAATAAATAAATAAAGGAGAAAGCAGAGAAAAGCTTCTCGCATAGAGAGGTGAAGCAAGAAACTTCATTGGGGTACTATCTAGGCTTGCTGCCAGCAGAGCAATGTTTGTGTTCTTGCATGACTCCATTAGGGTAATTTCCAGGGTTGCTCGTAGCAGAGCAACACTAGAGATGAAAAATTATACTCTGAAAATCTTAAGCTAGCGAGCCAAAATACCCTTCCCAACTCGAAACATTCTAATTATGATAAATCTTATGTTGTGTTCAATCAAAAAGGTATAAGGGGGACCATGTTTTTTTGTGGGGTAAGTGGGAAGGTGTTTCCCGAAAAACTAGTGTCTTTTCGATCTGCTATGCTTTTCGAAGTGGGGTAATTTCCAGTCTTGCTAGTAGCAGAGAAATGCCAAAGATGAAAAATTATACTCTTAAAACCTTAAGCTAGTAAGCCAAAATACACTTCCTAACTTGAAACATTCTAATTATGATAAATCTTATGTTGTGTTCAACTGAAAAGGTATAAGGGGGACCAAGTTTTTTGTGGGGTAAGTGGGAAGGTGTTTCTAGGAAAACTAGTGTCTTTTCCATCTACTAGTCCCACTAAGATTGGTAGCTATCTTAGAAACAAACAATCAAAGAAATTTGCTATTTCCTTCATGTATGATAGGTAAGAGAGAAGAAAAGGGGACCAACCTAAATCTTCCGCTTGACACCTTGCTTGATTTCTCTCTCCCTTGATAGAGATTGCAACTCCTCTCTTACTTGTCCTGCTTTAAAGAATACCTATAGATACAAAGTAACAAAACACCATCAAAGCATCTCGATCTATAATATCATAAACAATGCAGAATGAGAAATACATTGAACATACAATTGCATTCACAAATAACAAGATTTACAAATACACGATTGTATGGAGGAAAACTCAAAGAACTTTATTAAAATAGAAGGGAGAATTACAACCCAACAGTCTGATCCAACATCATCCTCCTAGTATCAAAGCCCTCTTCACCTCATGAAAAGCAAGATCACACAACAATACAATGTCTCTTCTCAAAGATAAACCAACAACACTTCCTTACAAATTACAAAATTCCAACCTCTAGATCTCTCAGATGAGGGATCCATTTATAGATGTCTTGCAAGGGTGTGAGTCAGCTCTAGGTTTTTGATTAGTGTCATTCCACTCAAAATTCTTGGTTCCAATTGGAGATTTCATTGGTCTCTTAGTCATCCGTGGGCGAATTCAAAGAGGCAAGTGTCATAGGAGAAGTTTCTAGAAGATTTCATGAGCATCCACTTAGCAAACTATCTCAACCATTTGTCCATTCTCACTCATCGCACCCTATAGAAGGCTTGTTTAGTATGCATTGCACTTGTATAGTTTAGGAGTCAGTGTGCATCGCACCTTGATAGTGGATCAGTTAGTATGGTCCAATTTTGGCCAATTTTGAGTGGTTTTTCACGTGGAAATTTTGGGGAATGATGTAATCAGTTGACTATGATCCTTTAGGGTATGAAACGACACTTTTAGGGGTTAAAGATCCCTTGGTTTATCGACATATAAGATTGGGGTTGCAGTGCCCAAATATGTCTATAACAATTGCCCCCTAAAGCATGAAGTCGTAAATCTTTTGATGTCAGGTGAAATGCTTTATCATGAGGATCCGAGTTGTTCGAATTGGAAGGTGACCTATATAAGATACAATAAAATACATCATCATCATATTATTCTCATGATCTAGGTGAGGCAGGCATCCCCATGCTCAGCTTTATAAATTCATTTTTATGTACATAGGACAGATAATCATCTAGTATTGCAGACTATTGATTCTTTGTGTGTAGAGTCATCATCCCTTAGCTTTGATGATCATCTGTGTAGCTTTTGTGTATATTTGATGTCTTTATATTCCTGAATATATCGCAGCCCAGATGGATGAAACTAGATCCATGGTCTTCAAACTCATTCAATCTTCACCCGATGTACACATCAATCCATGTGAAAAGATGTCCTCGAGTCGAACATGGAAAGACATTCCCTGATTACTCGCCAATGATGTAAACTGTTAACAGGCGCAAGAGGAATCACCGATAATGATAATGACCCTCAAGGTACTACAATACAATTCACGTGGTGTCAATATATGATCCAATGTTGAACACCACACAAAATCTTTCGGTCGAAGACCATTGATGCAAACCTATCGTGGGAAGTGAGAAACTTGCCATTGAGGCATGCAAGCTTCAAAGCACTGAAAGGGTTGTTTCTAAGTCAACTTTTTGGAAAATGCGCTGATGTTGACAAGAAGTGACCCATCGTAGGAGGGCCTTGATGTATCCCACATCTACGACATGAAATGAAGCAAATTATTTTCTGGAGGTGAAAATGATGTGATGATACAAGGTTCAAGAATGGCAGTCATGAAAAATAGAGGGTGAAGGTATGCAGTGGATGAGGCATTAGCTAGATGGTGAATTATCTGAATGACTTCTCTTGAACATATCGACGACACTGAGATGGATTGGTAGCGTTAACCCCAAAAGATGGATGGTACAGAGGACCAATGGTGATATGACCGGTGAATGGAATAACCCAACCCGACTAAATCATGGTGATGGAGTGAAAGTGTCATGTTCAAGAGCGACTTGCTACTAATAAAATTCTTTAAGTTTTCTTCCCTTTTTCCCCAATCATTGTTGACCCATACCTCTTTATTTTTGTTAAGCTTGAGGAGGATAACATATATTTGTTCTATAATTTGCCCATTGGGCAAACCTATCACTATGTTTAGCGAGCCTAGCGACAGTGAAACTCATTCTTGTCTAGATGGACAAGTTTGTTACTATTGTTTTAACGAGTTTAAAAACAAAGATAACTCAGCCCTTTTCATGTTTAGAGATTCTAAAAAGGGATGAAAAGGAAACTCCAGCAGTTCTTTTTCGTATCATAATCCCTTGAGTCCAAAAAATATTAAAATAATACAAAAGGGATGACTTTTCCGATCACTTTAGTGAGTCGAAAAAGACAAGCACTCGATATTTTTGTGGGATGATCCCTAAGGTCCAAAAAGATTAAAATACAAGAGGGATGGCACTTCCAATCACTTTAATGAGCTGGAGAGGCCAATTGCTCGACAATCTTTTTATATGTAGCGAGTCCAAAAGGATTTTAAAGTAGACTCATTTTTTGAGGAACGAATGGCGTTTAGGGTAGCAAATGGGTTCTGGGTAATCTTGGAACTAGTTTCAGGTAATCCTGGAACTTCTAAAAACATGGTGGTGTGAAGAGGTTAGCTAACAGGACCACTCATTGCAGTTGTTCCTCGAAGTGGTAAACAATCGAGTGGAAGCATATGATCGGCCAACAGAGTGGAAGTGATGGAAGGAACACAACCAAGGTTCGAAAGGCAGATAAAATGGCAATCACAAAGGTTATTTACAGAAGGTGGGTTCATTTTTTAACGAGCTTGAAATCTGGGGGAACATATGCTTAGTGGCTGGTTTATTTTTTAACGAGCTTGAACCTTGTAGAAACATTGCTCATTGCAGTGAAAGATGTCCCTCATTGGTAGGTTCATCTTTTTAGTGAGCTTGAACTCTAAGATAACATATGCTCATTGCCTTTTTATGTAGGCTAGAAACGACCAACTAGAAAGCTAAAAACACTAAAAGCTAAGGAACTACTAAGGTTAAATAGGATGGTTTTATCTTCTGCCTAGACAAAACCTTTCCTTTGGTCCATCTGCAATGTAGACATTGCCGGACCAATTAACCTAAGAAGTTGGAACTAAAAAGCTAAAAAGATAAAAACGTTAAAAAGCTAAAAAATGAAATTGGTTGTTTTTTACTTGCATAAGAAGATTCACATGCCCCCAGGCATCGAGAAAAGGAGAGCCTTCAGGTAACCATGTGGAAGTCATTGCAGTTAGGCAGGATTGTTTCTGTTAGCGAATTAGACCAAAACACTTCCTTGGCTTTGTCCCCAGAATGAGTGGACAAAAGTGAATGGTGTGAGATTACACTTCCAATCACATAACCTATAGGGAAACCTATCTTTTCACCTGGGTTCATCTAGATGGACAAGGGTGCATGCCCCCTAAACTTCGTTACATTCACCAGACTACTCGTCGCAATTAAGTGGATGGAATCAAGGTTGAAGAGACACTCTTGATGCAAAGAGACCATTTAGGGATGATGTTTGACTTAGCTCTGTGTTTGAACCTAGAAATGAAAGCTAGTCGATAAGCTGTACCATTTTGCCTTCATACGGAAAACACATCACTCGAAACTGTGTGGAAACAATAGCTTCCATGCTATATATATAGTCACGTCCAAGGAGTAGATTGTAATCTAATGGCCCCTTGACTACCATCACGTTCAGGTGAATGGTTTTCCTTTTCAAAGTTATCGACAACTTTGAAAGGATCCCTAACGGTCAACTGGTTCGTTTGTTGAAGCCTGACAATTTTTTTGTCATAGGCATTAGCGATGGTGAACCAAGTGCTTTCCAAGCAGTTGAGGAAAGGATACTCACTTAAGCCCCTTCATCTATGATAGTGCCAGACACGATCATTTTGTAAACTTGTACTATGATCTGGAACTTGTACTATGATCGAGCTGTTTAGATGGAAGGTGGGGTCTTGCTAGTTGATTCCAATCAAAGGAAACAACTAGACTACTTGGAGGGGGTACCGGATAAACAGCTCGATGAACCGCTTGAACTGGGGAATTTTCCTCTTGTTGTAAAGGAACGGGTGGATTTCCCCCAAGTTCATTAGACTCTGTATTAACAAAAAGAATTTGAACGGTATCATTCTCATTTTCTTTGGAAATTGTATCATCTGAAGGCGGGTCTTCTGAAGGCAAGACTGGTTCGACTACCATCTCGATCTACTGACTTTGATTCGGTATGGACTCAGAAGGTTCACTCTCAAAGATAGGCGTTTCGACCGACGATCGAATTACGTCAGTCAGATTTTCAACTAGCAAGGAACTTTTTGAGAGTTTTTTGTATCTAGGTGGAAGTTGTTGTGGTGAAGTAGGACGATTATGCAAGATCCTCTTGGCCTCTTCTAGGAAAGGACACCAAGGAAGGCAATGGTCTCCTTCACATAATTGACATGGAATTTTGACCTTTCCTTTCTGTCTAGGAATTTCATTTTGACGAGTTAATGGTGTGCCGTCAACATGATCGCCAGAGGTTGATGACATCAGATGGTGCGAACGGGGACACCATTCTCTCACGATCCACAGAATGCAAGGACAATCTCAATGAAAATGGTTTCCTTTGCAAATTAGACAAGGATATTTAGGAGATTTAATGTGTGGATTTTCACCAGATGATTGCCCCTTGCTTAACTGACTTCTTCCTCTTCTTCTCCTTCCCTTTCTTTTTTTTCTCAGCCACTTGGTTACTAGTATCACTATTTTCACCAAGCGAAGAGGAAGAAGGGAAGGGAGAAACAAACGAAGTAGAAGGTGAAGGGTCACTTTCGGCATCAATTGGATGCTGATTCGATTATTGAGGAATTATGGTATTTTGAAGGACAGAGGTTGAGAATAGCCATAATGGTAGACCAATTGTGATTCCTAGAAGGGACAATGTGGCCATATACGGGGCACCAATATTTCCCCAAGAAGCAAATGGACTAGGATTCCCCTCAAGAGGGATTCCTTGATTGGTGGACTCCATTATCTCAACCTAGATCAATGAAGGAACAAGGATGTTATTCCATATTAAATAAATTTTAATGACGCTTTGACATAGCTTTTCTTTTTCAATTTTTAAGAGTCGAGAAAAAGCTAAAGATGACTCAAGTTGCCTTCGATTTTTAATGAGCCTGAAGTGACAAGTGCTTAATGGACCTTTTCTTTTAAGGAGTCGAAAAGGAACGAAAGTGACTACTCTGGAAATCTAGACAGAGGGATTACCAAACCAATCGCAAAACTGCAAGATACACCTTGTTGGTAAGTTAAAGTGAAATTACCAAGGACTTTTGTATGGTAGTCAATCTTCCCAAATGTTGTGTTCAGTGCATTGCGATCGATAGGGCAACAAACTTGACCTCCTATGGATAAAGGATATCAGCCTATTGTGGTCTCCCAATATATACTTGACGGTACAGGGAGCACAAGTCCGTACTAGCACTTGTCGTATCAAAGAGGAGGAATCACCCAAGCTTTGATGAAAATGATAGTTACTAGATTTTATGATGCTAAAACACATCTCTAGCCTAGACCTCTAGATGTGTTGCATTAGGTTCCAAAGCATTTTTAAGTTCATTGAGATTTATTTTAGAGTTGATCTTGTTAAGAAGTTTGTCTTTCAAGGTTCACCACATGATGTAGATGTATAATTCCTAAATATGAAATCTAAAATGATAAATAGTCGTTTATTTTTTAGCAATGAAAATCCTAGCTACTAAGGAAAGAAGATTACAATTCTTTCAATAGAGAGAAAAAATCACACACTAAATGCACTTTTCCTAAATCATATTTGACACACAGTCTAAATGCAAATGCAAATGCATTTATTTGTTTTTTGTTTCCTTAATCTGAGAATGCCAAAAAGGAAAACTAAGTATAGATCTGAACTATTTTCTTCAAAGTGACATTTCGACAATTTCCTTTCAAAATGAAAGGAAGACTAAATGACACTTTTTATTTTGAATAGAAAACTACTTTTGACACTTCAAATACTAACAATTCAAATCAAATACAATGACAAAAGTATAATAAACTATCCAGAGGAGGAATACTTTACGACACTCTTCTTTTTGACTCAAAATGACAATTACGACACTTTTTTGCATCAAAACGACAGTCCGATTTAAGCTACTTTTTCACGAAGGATCGTAAATGATGGAAAAATACATAAAAAAAATTTACTAATCCTAATCAATGGAGGCTGAACAATGTAAAGGAAGGAGGCTTCAGAAATGAGATATTGATCATAAGCAGTAAAGCAACTGAGTAGTGCTGAAAACAAGGACAAAATACCCAAATTTCAAGGAGAGAAATAGGATTACTCAGTCATCACACCTGGCTCCATAGAAACAGGGATGCATCTCACCTGCTACACATGGGAGGTGCGATGCATACTGGCTTCCAGTTATTGATAGTGCGATGGGCCAAGGAGCGAAACTGAGGTGGGTTTTTGCTCGAATTTGTAGCTGAGTTCAGTGATTTATGCTGAGCGATTATGGACAATAAAGAACAAAGTGTGGGGGTATGATCTTAAGAGGTTATTGAGATACCACAAGGGCATTTAGAATGCTTATAAGTCAGGTGTTCAGTTCATAAACTAACCTAGAGATTGACTAAAGCAGCATTCATCTACTTTGTAATTGCATAGCAAGAGCAGTTCGAAGGATATCTGGCTAACTTCAAGCTCTGTTTGTAGTTTATAAAGAAAATAACAATAATAAACAAACAAACTATTCACTCCCCAGTGGAGTTGACATTTTGTTTCCGGAAAAACTAGTGTCTTTTCGATCTGCTAGTCCCACTAAGATTGGTAGTTATCTTAAAAACAAACAATCAAAGAAATTTGCAATTTCCTTTATGTATGATAGATAAGAGAGAAGCAAAGGGGACCAACCTAGATCTTCTGCTTGACTCTTTGCTTGATTTTGCTCTCCCTTGATAGAGCTTGTAACTCCTCTCCTACTTGTCCCGCTTTAGAGAGTACTTGTAGAGACAAAGTAACAAAACACCATCAAAGCATCTCAATCTATAATATCATAAACAATGCAAAATCAAAAATACATTGAACATACAATTGCATTCACAAATAACAAGATTTACAAATACACGATTGTATGGAGCAAAACTAAAAGAACTTTATTAAAATAGAAGGGAGAATTACAACCTAGCAGTCTGATCCAGCATCATCCTCCCAGCATCAAAGCCCTCTTCACCTCATGAAAAGCAAGATCACCCAACAATACAATGTCTCTTCTCAAAGATAAACCAACAAAACTTCCTTACAAATTACAAAATTCCACCCTCTAGATCTCTAGATGAGGGATCCATTTATAGATGTCTTGCAAGGGTGTGAGTTAGCTTTGGGTTTTTGATTAGTGTCATTCCACTCATAGTTCTTGGTTCCATTTGGAGATTTCATTGATCTCTTACTCATCCTTGGGCAAATTCAGAGAGGCAAGTGTCATAGGAGAAGTTTATAGAAGATTCCATGAGCATCCACTTAGCAAATTATCTTAGTCATTTGTCCATTCTCACTCATCGCACCCTACATAAGGCCTCTTTAGTATGCATCACACCTGGCTTGTGTAGGAGCAAGTATGTATCATACCTTGACAATGGAGCAGTTAGTATGGTCTAGTTTTGGCCAGTTGCGAGTGGTTTTTTAGGTGGAACTTCTAGGTAATGATGTAATCAGTTGACTATGATCCTTTAGGGTATGAAACAACACTTTTAGGGGTTAAATATCCCTTGGTTTATCAACATATAAGATTGGGGTTGCAGTGCCCAAATATGTCTATAATAGAATACCAAAGTAATATGCAAGATGAATCAATGCTCCCTGAAGAACCAATTCCCTTCATGGAAGAAACTAACCAATACAGAGAAGTTGGAGTTCAACCAATGTGTTAGCAAGCGTTTTATTTGCTACAATGATCTATGTGGCTCTAGAGAGACACATAGGACAAATATGGCTCAAAAATAAAGTGTTTGGATTGTGCTGAAACCAGGACTACATCGAAGACCTCGTCATCTTAATCGTGGAGGTGTGAACAGTTCGTCAAACCGAGCTCGTATGTGAAAGATAGAGCTCTTCAAAGTTTTACATGATAGGGGAAAAGTGGGGCCCACAACATGCCACATGGCATCCTAGTAAGTAGGTGGGACCCACATGGCAGCCCATTAGCCATTAACACTTGGCGCTTTCTCATTTGTCTCCTAAAACCTGCATAAGAGACAAAATCATTTTTATGGGTATAAATAACCATATAACAAAATGTTTTTTAATATATAGTTACAAATAACTATATAAAAACATCGAGGACATGGTTTTCAGGATCGATGACAAAAATCCCGCCGAACCCTCCTGCACATAACCCACATAACAACAGATATATATATCTATATCTATATATATATATATATATATATATATCTATATATTATATATAATATATATATATATTATATATATATATTATATATATATATATATATTATATATATATATATATATATATATATATATATATATATATATATATATATATATATATATATATATATATATATATATTATAACGACGCTCTCTATTAAGGGTTGGGCGTAGGCTATTGGCAGTGGACCCGGAAAGCACCTCGAAACCATATGTATATCGCATATATTTCAACCCCGATCACCGATATGCATTTCCTCGACTTCTATTAATCTGCTTATACCTCCGCCATGCCGACTGCCAATAAGAGCGATCAACAATATGGATATTGGCGAAGTCCCAGAAATCGCGCTTTTATATGCGCCAATGCCCTTGCAACTGTTGACTGTCAATTGCAATTACCCCACCGAGATTGTGGGAAAAGCACCGATATGTATACATATAGTAACTTTGATAAGGTGTTAAGAGTGGGGTTTGTGGTGTGGGGGTCGCCCAAAGTGGACCCGACCCTTATTTCAACACATTTGTGGTTAAAAGGATAATATATATGTATATATATTATATATATGGAAGAGGCAGGATTTGATCCCCCGACCTCTCCTCAACTGTTTGCCTTATTTGCCAATACACCAACCACTTTACCTTGGTGAATCCGCCTAAGGTTTTTCTACTTAAACAATCATTTTTTTCTCTGCATATAGTTCGAGGAGGAGAGACTGTAGGCACAATTTTTGAGGCAGAATGCAAGCATGAATTTCATGGCAACAAATTAATTAATATTTTAATGCAGGAACCATGAATTTTGCAGGAGGGCATAATTTTCACTTTCTCAGAATTTGACAAGTTTTATATGGTTTTTACACATCTCATCACCATAAACATAATGGTGTTATTCATTTCTTCATCAGAGGCCTGCATTTTCGAGTCAGTTCCAGAATGAACGTGGAACCATGATTTCAACAAAAATAGGGAGCAGAACCATGAGCCATGAAATTTTCCCAAGGAGGTAAAATTTTGACATTTTAGAATATAGTCAAGTTTATACTCGTTTTTCATGGTTTTCTACAAGGATCAAAATGGAAATATTAGTTTTTCATTTGAGTTGCAGATTTACAGTCCATCCATGGAACAATATCTTTGAGGAATCCTAGGGAAATCTAGAAGATTCCTTGAGCCCAGAATTCTCAACTTCTCAGAATTCAGATTTTGGATAGTCGATTCAGCACTACTTGACGCCACAAAGCTGATGGTGGCTTCATATTTATTATTCTCTCATTTCTTCTTCTAGTCACTTTTATAAGTGCCATTGTAGATGTCCACATTTATGTGCGAGCAACGATCTTCATGAGATCGATGCCTTGAGAGCAATGGTCCAAGCAGCTTCAGTAGTGAGACATCCACTTCTTCAAATGGCCCTTGGTTGTGAGGTATATGATGTGTTCATGTACTTCTTCTTTCTGCATTATGTTGTACAGATCCTTCATTGATATTCATGCAAGATCTTCTTTATTACATGTTGCCATGATTCCTTGCTTGATTTTATCTGGAACCTTTAATGTGTTGTACTTTTTGTCATAAATTATCATGTTATGCTTTGAGATCCCTTGTTGTATGTTGTTGGGATACTCTTGTTGTCATCATGCATGTGTTTTGCTTTGACATCCCTTTTGTGCCATGTTGGCAGGATGTGCACCATGCATGTTTTTGTGTCATACTAATAGGAGTCTTTTGATTAAGAGTTCTAGTTGTGGATCATCTCCTAGAGCCACTCCTACGTGAGTGCATTCTTCCTTGTATGATTGAGACATCAACTCTGTGTACATCATCTTTATTGACAACACATAATGCAGCGGCCTACACCATCTTGACACCAGGGCCCGGAGACATAGTCCCTCCTGGACAAACTCCATTTTCAATGGCTTTGGTTTTCATGTGCTCATGATTGTTATGTTCCTCTTCTTTATAGTCTACATTTGTATTTGTTAATTTTCTTTTCAAATGTAATTTTAACACATCTTGAAAGTAAAAGGTCTAGGAAAGGTCCTTCTTCACACCCGAACCTAGATCAAGTGGTATTAGAGTAGGTCTTTACGTTGATCTGAATTGTAGTGTGAACAATGACAGAGGATGAAAGAGAAATGTATGAGACCATGCTTAACATTTCCAAGAAAGTGGAAATTGTGTATGAAACTCTACAAAAAGAAATATAAAAAAATGAGTGGTTACAACTTCATTTGAAAGCCACAGAAGAGGCCATGAAAGAACTAAAACAAGACATACATAATCTTGAAATAGAGAATGATGAATTGAAGATGTGTCTACATGAAGAAATAGGAGAAGAAAAGTTTGCTACTATAGCTGCAAGCAAAGGATGAGGCCTTGGAAAAGTTGTCGCGAGAGCCATGTGAGGTAAAAAGTAGTTCTCCATCTTCATGTCTGTTTCCTGATGATGATTTTGCTATGTTTGAAAATAATACCACAAGAATTGGCTCCAAACTGTTAAGGAGAATGGGATATGAAGGAAAAGGCTTGGGCATTAATGGCCAAGGCATTATCAATCCCATCAATGTAGAGGAATTACCCTGTTAGGAAAGACTTGGATATCTTAGGAAAGAAGTTGGGGAATGCGATCCACCAACAACAAATGATGAGAAAACCTCATCAGTTCTTTCCAAATTGAAAGAGAACGTAAAAGATGTTGATTTCCTTTTGATTTCATCTTCTGATAGTGTGATGTTTATTGGATATTTGGAGATCCCAATTACAGGGACAAATATGAGGCTCCTTACAAAGACAAGGGACAAGGAGAAAGAACTTGGTGCTAATAACCAAGGCATCACTCAACCTTTGGAGGTTGTGCATGGGCATCGATTTGTAGGATCAAGATACACTAAAGGAGAGTGCTCTAAGGTGTCAGAGTCATCTAAGAAATTGTCGAGGAAAGAGAATGATCAGAAAACATCCTTGTCATCCCATGGAAGTTTTCGTTACAGGGAGAGAGATGAGGCAAGCTCTCATCGTCATAATGATATCAAAGATAGCAAAGGAAGGTATAATCACTTTCAATATTCGAATATTCATTTTGATTATGATCATGTTTTTAATAATAAACGGAGATTAAGGCATCAGAAAACATGCACTTTTGTGGTTTACCTAACCATACCTTTTCCAAGTGTTAGAAAAGAATGGCAGCACTCGTGGGGCGTGAAAGACCCTCTCAATGACATGAAAGGAAACAGGTTAAGCAGATATGGAGGAAGAAATCCTACTGCAGTCATTGTGACAGAAATGGCCATCAAAGAGCCACTTGCTGGAAGCTCCATCCAGAGCAGTGCCTTAAAGACAAAGCGTCGGTGCATGAACCAGGTAATGCAGTTGTTCGACAAGAAAAACCACCTCAAGGAGGTGACCCATTCACATTGATCAGTGAGAAATTGTTTGTAGACATGTTTTAATTTTGATGGTAATTCTTTTGTAAATCATTTGTTGCATTTTAAAGTGTAAAAGTGATCAGGCGTGTCTCGATCACTTGGTTAGCAACAATGATGTCTCGTCATGTTTTGAGTTGTATTTTGAGTTGTATGTTAAAACTCGGAATGTGATGTTATGTTTCCATCACGTCTCGAAACAATAGTGTTTGGCCTTATGAATGTAAATCATGTGTTGCAGTGATGATTTGTTTTCCATCACTTTTTGAAGCAACCATGATGAGTTGGCCTTGTTGTCATAGCTGGGGTATTGCATCCATCTTGTTGTGAAATTGACCATTGAATGCATGTTATAAACTCGTGGCAAGTATGGGACGTTTGTGTCTTTAGTTTGGTCATGTCATTCAAAGCATGTAATTTGAAAACAATGAACTACAGGTGGCAGAAGTAGTAGGTGTCGGCTTGTTGCTTAAGGCTACGAAGAACAAAGGTGAAGGAGATGGAAGCAAGACCTTTTTAGGACTTTGGTGATGCAGACAGGGTACAAAGAGAAAGTGCATATTATTTTTCATGCTTTTGGAGGACCAAAATCCCCTTAGTGGGGACGATTGATCCAGGTGGCTCCAGAGAGACACACAGGACAAAGATGGCTCAAAAATCAAAGTGTTTAGATTATTCTCAAAGTAGGACTAGATGGAAGACCTAGTTGTCCTGATCGTGGAGGTGTGAATGGCTCGTCAAACTGAGCTCATATGTGAAAGATAGAGCTCTTTAAAGTTTGACATGACAGGGGAAAAGTGGGGCCCACAACATGTCACATGGCATCCCAGTAAGTAGGACCCACATGGCAACCCGTCAGCCATTGACACTTGGCACTTTCTCATTTGTCTCCTAAATCCTGCATAAGAGATAAAATCATTTTTATGGGTATAAATAACCATATAACAAAATGTTGTTTAATATATAGTTAAAAATAACTATATAAAAAAAATTGAAGACATGGTCTTGGGATCAACAGCAACAAACCCTGTCGAACCCTTTTGAACAACCTTATAAATTGCAATCGCATTTCTATATGGGATCGGGATCAGTGGGAATAACCTCTGTCGACCCTCCTCCACATAACCCACATAACAACATATATATATATATATATATATATATATATATATAAAATATATATATATATATATATATATATATATATATATATATATATATATAATATATATATATATATATAGATATTATATATATATATAGATATAGATATAGATATAGATATAGATATAGATATAGATAATAGTATATATAGGTATATATATATATATATATATATATATATATATATATATATATATATATATATATATATATATATATATATATATATATATATCTATTGGGTCGGTGGTCATAACCTCTGCCGAACCCTCCATATCTATCATACCCATTTATATATATATATATAGTATAACAGAGCTCTATATTAAGGGGTAGGCATGGGCCATCGGCAGTGGACCTGGCTCGCACCCTGAAACCATATGTATATCGCATATATCACAAGCCCGACCATCGATATGCATCACCCCAACTCTTGTTAATCCGTTGATAGCTCCGCCATGCTGACCGTCGATAAGAGCGATCGCCGATATGGACGTCGGCGAAGTCTCAAAAATCGGACCGATATATGTGCCAACGCCCTTGCAACTGCCGACTATTGATTGTGATTACTCCATCGAGATTGTGGGAAAAGCGCCAATATGTATACATATAGTAACACCAATATGGTGTTAAGAGCAGGGTTTGTGGGGTGATCCGCCCAAAGCGGACCTAACCTCTATTTCAAAGCATTTGCGGTTTAAAAGGAGATATATATATATAGATATATATATATATATATATATATATATATATATATATGGAAAAGGAGGGATTTTATCCCTTGACCTCTCCTCAACCATTTGCCTTATTTGCCAATATGCCAACCTCTTTACCTTGGTGAATTCGCCCAAGGTTTTTCTACTTAAACAATCATTTTTCTCTTTTCACGCAGTTCAAGGAGGAGAGAGACTCCAGGCACAAATTTCGAGGCAGAATGCAGGCACAAATTTCAAGGCAGCAGATTAATTAATATTTTAATGCAGGAACCTTGAATTTTGTAGCAGGGCATAATTTTCACTTTGTCAGAATTTAACAAGTTTTATATGGTTTTTACACCTCTCATCGCCACAAACATAATGATGTTGTTCGTTTCTTCATCAGAGGTCTACATTTTCCAGTCAGTTCCAGAATGCACATGGAACCATGATTTCAGCAAAAACAGTGAGCGTAACCATGAGCCATGATATTTTCCCAAGGGGGTAAAATTTTGACATTTCATAATATAGTCAAGTTTATACCCGTTTTTCATTGTTTTTTGTAAGGATCACAATGGCGAGATCAGATTTGTCATATAAGTTGCAGATTTAGGATCCATCCATGGAACAAAATCTTTGAGGAATCCCAAGGGAATCTAGAAGATTCCTTGAGCCCAGAATTCTCAACTTCTCAAAATTCAGATTTTGGACAGTTGATTCAGCACTGCTCGATGCCACAAAGCTGATGGTGGCTTCATATTTCTTGTTCTCTCATTTCTTCTTCTAGTCACTTTTCTAAGTGCCAGTGCAGATGTCCACATTTATGAGTGAGCAGCCATCTTCATGAGATCGATGCTTGATAGAAATGGTCTAAGTAGCTTCAGCAGTGAGACATCCACTTCTTTAGATGGCCCTTGGTTGTGAGGTATATGATGTGTTCATGTACTTCTTCTTTCTGCATTATGTTGTACATATCCTAAATTAATATTGATGCAAGATCTTCTTTATTACATGTTGTCATGATTCCTTGCTTGATTTTATGCGGAATCTTTAATGTGATGTACTGTCTACCATAACTTATCATGTTATGCTTTGAGATCCCTTGTTGTATGTTGTTGGGATACTCTTGTTGTCATCATGCATGTGTTTTACTTTGGCATCCCTTTTGTGCCATGTTGGCGAGATGTGCACCATGCATGTTTTTGTGTCATACTAATAGGAGTCTTTTGATTGAGAGTTCTAGTTCTGGAACATCTCGTAGAGCCACTACTGTGTGAGGGCATTCTTCCTTGTATGGTCGAGACACATCTCTGTGTACATCATCTTTATTGACAACACATAATGCAGCGGCCTACACCATCTTGACACTGGGGCCTGGAGACGTAGTCCCTCCTGGATGAACTCCATTATCAACGAATTTTGTTTCATGTGCTTATGAGTGTTATGTTCCTCTTCTTTACATTATGTAGCTGTATTTGTTAATGTTCTTTTAAAATGCAATTTTAACACATCACGAAAGTAAAAGGTCTTGGAAAGGTCCTTCTTCACACCCGGACCTGGATCATGCAACACCCTCCAAAATTTTGGTTTGAACTCAAATTTTAGATCCTTCTTTCTTTTTTTCCTTGATTGTTTCAAACACTTAAGCTCATTTCATGAGCTTCCTTAGAGTTCTTTGGCCCCTTTTGCATGTTCAATGAACTGTCGTCTTTGGATGTGTTTGACTGTTGTCTAATGTTTGTGAGTCTTTTCTCATGGTTTCAAAGGTCAGTCTTTGTGTATATGAGTTGTCCCAACCTTTTAAATATTCATCGCATTCATACACAAAGTCTTAAGCGCTATCGCACAAGTGTCATGACGGTCATCTTAAAGTCTATCTTAAGTGTTGCACTTACCGCGTCTTGTCACGAGGTAGTCACACCAAGGGGAATGATTTGTTTGTATGTTATGATGACCTCTATTGGCATGTCATCAAATAATTCTAAGTTTTTAATCACATTTCAAGTTCATCATGAGTCCATCTCTCTTCCAAGACAACCATTTTTAGAAAATCTTCCTGATTAGGAAACCTAGCTTCACTGCGCCCATCATGAACTACACATTGTACAATCTAAACCATCTTAGATGTGACCTTGCTGACTGGAACATTGCATTGTGCAGTCCCTGCCTTTCAGAGCTACTATTCTGTGTAATTCCTGAGTCCAGCAGCCTCCCTTGACCTCTATAATTACACAGTGGTGCCTCCCAGGTTGCCTTGAACTGTGCACTGTGCATCGTCAACCCTCAATCCTTTTCCTTTCCTACTAGAAATATGTAATGTGTATAAACCCCATCCTCCCTTGGCCTCCAAATATACCATATTATTCCTTGATTGTCATTCCCTCAAACAACGTTCACTGCCTCCAAAAGCTATGCAGTTTTTCTCTCCAAGCCTACTAGTTTCCTAGTCCCCATTACCTCCTTAATCTATGTACTCTTCCCTCCCATGGTTTTGTCCCACAGTCTCCACTGCCTAACTTGAACTGCACAATTATGTCCCTCAATGGGAACTACGCAAATCTTCTCCTTAGTGAGCACTGTACAGAAAAATCCCTCACCCTAGACTGAGTTGTGCTCTGTGCCATATCAGTGATCAGAATCTCTCCCTATCTCTTGGAATTACGTAATGCGTAGTGAGTAGGACCTTTGTTATGAAACCAGCTCAAGAAAAGATAGAAAAGATAGATCAGCGCCTTAGAATTCAGCCTCTTCGAGGGGGCAACCTCCTTTACATTACATAAATGAAGAATTCTTGGATGATACAAATGACAAAACCTCCTTTCTAGATATAGGAGTCTAAGGAGTCACAATATAACCCAGCCGACCTAACATAATAATATAAAGCCACAAAAATAACAATAGAGGGATTCTATGGGGCACAGTAATAACAATATGGGGGCAATAGGGGCACAACAATATTAATAAGGGGTACAACTACCATAGTAATGGGGTAATCACTAGTATTATAGGGACCCAACATGCCCCTCTCCTTCAAAAAAAGTGTTGTCCTCAACGCTTGAGTAGTTCTGGATACTTCTATATAAAATTCTCATCCTCACAGAATCTTTCGCAGATAAGTTCTTCCACTTGATAAGATACTCCGAAATTGATCGATTTCGTAGCTGTCGAGATCTTGTTTCTATGACTGCTTCCGGTTCCAATATAAGTTTTCCTTCCTCGTCAAGTTCTGGCAATATTGTTTGAACTGGGAGCTTGTCGCCTATAACCTTCTTTAAACATGAAACATGGAAAACTGGGTGCAATCGAGAAGCTATAGGAAGCTCCAATTTGTATGCCATAGTACCAGTCTTTTGCAACACCTTGTACGAACCATAATACTTTGGTGATAATTTATTATCCTTCTTAGCTTGCTTGAGGGACATTTTCTTATATGGTTGTAGTCGTAAGAATACCCAATCACCTACATCAAAACTTCTTTCACTGCAATGTTGATCTGCCTGTTGTTTCATTCTATTATGTCCCAACACGAGGTTATCCTTTAAGAGTTGGAGGACTTGTTGTTGATGTTCGATGTGATGTTCCACTACTTGAACCTTAGAATTTTCTCTTAAATATTATGTGATGGATGGTGGCTGATATCCATAAAGTGCCATAAATGGGGTCATTTTTGTTATTGTATGGAAGGAAGTGTTATACCACCATTCAGCGAGAGGCAACCATTTGACCGATTGTGTCTGTTTATCATATACAAAGCAATAAGGATATCCTTCCAAACATTTGTTTACTACCTCAGTTTTCCCATCAAATTGAGGATGATAAGATGAGCTATGAGCTAACTGAGTACCAAGACAAGAAAATAATTCTGTCCAAAAATTTCGAGTGAAAATGGGATCTTTGTCACTTACAATAAT